>CAMOHE010046224.1:14584-32003 GCA_946598075.1 Artocarpus hirsutus | reverse complement strand
ATGATTTATGGTTGCACACCCCTAGGTGGTGATTGTAAATCATGGATAAAATATTGAAACAATGGTTATACACTCATGTTAATTTTATTATTAACCTCCCCTAGGAGCTCTGTTAATAAAATTAATGGCCAAAGAAACGATTATTAATATATGCTGGATCATACGGGTTCTGGATGGCACATATTAATCAAGAGGGGATTCGTGTTCCTGATTGAATTTGGCATGACTCCCCTAGGAGCTTGTTGAATTCTGAGTTGGGAATTATCGTTGTAAGGTTGTGATATTTTCAAGGTTTTGACACATAAACACATTTGTAAGTTTTTACATGGTTGTGTTGTCTTACGAAATTATTATGAAGTGTTTGCTTATGTTTGGTATATAATTCTTTATTGTAGATTGAAAATGTCTAAAAATGCTTTATCTTCGATACTTGTTAAAACCTATTAACCGGAGAGAATTATAATGATTGGAAACGAAACTTGGATATCGTCCT
Source organism: Artocarpus hirsutus (assembly GCA_946598075.1). Taxonomy (NCBI): domain Eukaryota; kingdom Viridiplantae; phylum Streptophyta; class Magnoliopsida; order Rosales; family Moraceae; genus Artocarpus; species Artocarpus hirsutus. The sequence goes on along the minus strand of CAMOHE010046224.1, from coordinate 31,510 downwards.
TTCCTTTGAGAAACTGAAATTTGTGCTGACAACCCCTTGTCCTCCCAAGCCTACGGGAGACTCAACTAATGTGCAATTCTAAGCGTACGATCGCTGGAAAGATGCAAATGATTAGGCCCGCTGCTATGTTATGGCTAGCATGAACAACGTACTGTAGGCTTAACATCAGGACTATGAGATTGCTAAATAGATCTTGGATAATCTTGAAAATATGTTTGGAAGCCAAGCCATAACAAAGCGGCAAGGGGCACTTTGGAAACTCTTAAACTGTAGACAGAGGCCAGGGATGTCTGTAAAGGAGCACATGATATTGGTCATGGGTTACCTCGCTGAGGCACAAACCAATGGAGCCGACATCGATGCTGAAACTCAGATGATTATGGTCTTTGAGACGCTATCAAAGGAATTTATTCTGTTTAGAGCTACTTTTAATTTAAGCAATAGGCGGGATATGACCTTAATGAAAATAATGAAACAGTTACAAGAGTTTGAACTGCTGATCAGGGAGTCTCCTGTAGGTGGCGAGGCCAATTTGGCGGTTGCTTCTGGTTTCAATCCTAACTCTGGGAATGGAAAGAAACAACGGGCCAAGAACGGAAAGTCTTCTATTCCTGCTAATGACAAGAGCAAGAAGAAAAAGAAGAAGAACCCAAAGAAGCTTAAGTGCTTCTTTTGTGGGAAGGTCGGGCACATAAAGAAGCATTGCAAGGACTTCCTTTCCAAAGGAGGTAGGTGTGATCTTCTGTATTTAGAAACTTGTTTGGTTGAGAAATCCAGTGACATTTGGGTCATAGATTCCAGTGCAACTAATCATGTTTGTGTTTCTCTGTAGGGGTTCAAAGAAACGAGAAGTCTGCTTCATGAAGACTTCACGCTTCGGATGGGCGATGGATCCTTGGTCTTAGCGAAAGAAGTGGGAGATGTCCATCTTCACTTTGATAATTATAGGAATTTAATTTTGCAAGATTGCTTTTATGTTCCTAAATTTAAAAGGAATTTAATTTTTGTAGCTTGTTTATTTAAAGACTCTTGTTTAGTTTATTTTAATAATAAAGTGGTGATTCATAAAAACAAATCTTTTATCTGTTCTGGATGGATACAAAATAATCTATATTTTATCAAACCTAAGATGGACTTACTGCTTAATGTTGAGATAATTGATAATAACTCTAAAAGACTTAAAACTTCTCATTCTAATAAGACTTATCTTTGGCATTTGCGCCTTGGTCATATTAACTTGAATAGGATACAAAGGTTGGTAAGGGATGGACCTTTAAGTCACTTAAAGGTGGAATCTATACCTCAATGTGAATCTTGTTTGGAGGGTAAAATGAACAAAAGACCATTTGGGTCTAAGGGCAATAGGGCCGAAGGGGTTATAGAACTTATGCATAGTGATGTTTGCGGACCAATGAACATCCGGGCACGAGGAGGGTATGAGTACTTCGTCACTTTTATTGATGACTACTCAAGGTATGGGTATGTGTACCTAATGCACCACAAAAGCAAAACTTTTGACAAGTTCAGGGAGTTTCAGGCTGAAGTGGAAAAACAATTTGGTAGACCCATAAAGGCACTTCGATCTGTTAGAGGTGGGGAATACCTTTCTGATGAGTTTTTGGGACACTTATTAGAAAATGGGATTTTATCCCATTTGACTGAGCCAGGCACTCCGCAGCAGCATGGCATAGCGGAGAGAAGAAATAGGACTTTATTGGACATGGTTAGGTCCATGATGAGTTATTCATCATTGCCTTTATCCTTTTGGGGATATGCACTACAAACCGCATGTTATCTTTTGAACAATATGCTTTCAATATCGATCCCTAAAACTCCTCACGAGTTGTGGAGGGGCAGGAAGACATCCTTAAACCATATTCACATATGGGGATGTCCGGCTCATGTCCTGTTTAAGGATACGAATAAGTTGGAAGCACGTTCAAAAGTTTGCATGTTTATAGGATATCCAAAAAGGACTAAAGGGGGTTATTTCTATAACCCAAAGGAAAATAAAGTCGTGGTTTTAACTAATGCAACTTTCCTTGAGGAGAGTTACATGGACGACTTTAAGCCTCGAAGCAAAGTGGTGCTTGAGGAGTTAAGGAGTGATCTGATCACTCCGGAGGTTCCAAATGAAACCATTCCGATCAGTGTAGAAAAACCTGATGAACATGACAGGGATCCTTACACTTACGCAGAGGCTATAGAGGATGTTTATTCAAAACTCTGGACAGAGGCATGAACATAGAGATGAAGTCTATGGAGACTAATCAGGTCTAGGAGCTTGTGGATCTTCCCCAAGGGGTAAAACCCATAGGATGTAAGTGGATCTACAAGAGGAGAAGAGGAGGGATGGAAAGGTCGAAACCTTTATGGCTAGGCTAGTAGCTAAGGGTTATACGCAAAAGGAAGGAATCGATTACGAGGAAACCTTTTTGCCTGTGGCCATGCTTAAGTCCATCCAGATTCTCTTGTCCACAGCTCCCTCTCTCGATTACAAGATTTGGCAAATAGATGTCAAGATGGCTTTTCTAAATGGCTATCTTGATGAGTCCATTTATATGGAACAACCAGACGGGTTCAAGGTCAAGGGTCAAGAGGGTAAGGTTTGTAAGTTGCTAAAGTCAATTTATGGACTTAAGCAAGCTTCCCGTTCTTGGAACATAAGATTTGATCAAGTGATCAAGACTTATGGGTTCTCACAAAATGTGGATGAGCCATGTGTTTACAAACACATTAAGGAGGAGAAAGTGGTTTTTCTACTGCTCTATGTGGATGACATTCTGCTAATTGGCAATGACATTGGGGCATTGTCATCCGTCAAATTATGGTTGACCAAGCAGTTTGACATGAAAGACTTGGGTGAGGCTAATTTTGTTCTCGGTATCTAGATCTTTCGGGATAGGAAGAACAAAATAATAGCTTTGTCACAAGCCAGCTACATTGATAAAATTCTCAGGAGGTATACAATGCAGGATTCTAAGAAAGGTGGGCAACCATCTAGGTCTGGAATTACTCTTTCTAAGAAAGACTCTCCAAAGTCTAATGAAGAAAGAGAATACATGAAGAAGGTGCCTTATGCTTCGGCAGTGGGCAGTCTCATGTATGCCATACTTTGCACATGATCGGATATTTGTTATGCTGTCGGGATTGTAAGTCGATTTCAGGCGGATCTAGGACCGAACCATTGGGTTGCAGTTAAGCATATTTTCAAGTACCTGAGAAGGACTCGAGGGTATATGCTTGTATATTCGGGCGAGGACTTAAATCTACTAGGATATACTGACTTAGATTTTCAATCCTGTCTGGATTTGAGGAAATCAACTTCTGGGTTTGTGTTTACTCTGGGCGGCGGTGCCATCAGTTAGAGAAGTGTGATGCAAGATTGGACTTCAGATTCAACGATGGAGGCTGAGTATGTGGCAGCTAGTGATGCTTCGAAAGAAGGAGTGTGGCTCCGCAAGTTCCTTGGGGATCTTGAGGCAGTTCCTGTTATGGATAATGCGGTATCACTATACTGTGATAACAGTGCGGCGATAGCTAATGCTAAGGAACCAAGATTTCACAAGAAGAGTAAGCTTATTGATCAAAAGTATCATGTGATAAAGGACTTCATCGAGGGCGGGCATGTCACGGTGTGCAAAATTACGTTAGAGGACAATTTAGCTGATCCATTCACGAAAACACTTACTGGGAGAGGCTTCAAGAGGCATGTGGAAGCTATGGGGATGCGAGATTTGTCATATTTACTCACTTAGTGCAAGTGGGATATTGTTAGACATGTATGCCCTAAGGAGTAAAAATGTAAAATGTTTTTGGAGACATTTTTATCAATAAAGAATTTGTTATTTATATATACCAAGTCTTGTCCTCTTTACGTTCATATTTGTTGAATGTATGATAAGCAAACAATAGTCTGAGACTGTGGGTCTAAACCTTTAAGAATTGGGCATATGATGGATAGATTATGCAGAAGACACGATTCTTAAGGTGATGGTCTAAAAACATAAGATCCGCAATCGATGGAATAAAGTTGGGCACTTTATTCATGTAAAGATTGTTATGTTGTCTATATTCTTATTGGGAGATGGACTGTCTTGACCATCGAAGGTGGACTTCATGAATAGAAACATTGGCACGTTGTCATAGGTGACGATGTGTTGGATCGGGACATAAAGTGAATTGATTTGGATTAATAATTCTGTCTTGGCAAATCGATTCACTTTAGACAATCATTTGTATTGTATCTTAATCCTAAGATGAATAGTGGTCCTGTTGTCTTGACTTATGTTTTTGATGTACCAAAGGGTGACACCCACATCTTAATAGTGGTATGCATGCCGGTACGTTAGAGGCATGACTCTTGATGACGTAGACCTGTTATTCATAGATATGGAATCCATAGCTCCTCTTTAGGAGTAGTGATATCCTCTTATATGCATTATCCTATAATTAGAAAACTGGAGCGCTCAACCATTTGGATACATAGGTGTAACCGAATGGTATACTGTCTTTAAATGGTAAGTTTTCCTATGGTGAGATAATGGAACGTAAGATAAAAATAATTGGAAAAGTGAGACAGAACTTGTCCTTAAGCCGATTATAGATAATCCTATGGGGAAACGATACACTATGATATGTCATGGAGACTTAGCTGCACGGGCTTTGTATTTCTATAGAGTTCGAGAGTGCAGCTCCAACCTTTTAGTAGAGTAGCGTTGAAGTTGATAATTATGAAATGTATATCTAGGATATTGGGTTTCATAATTATCGGGAGCTTGAACTATATAGGTTCATTTGGTCCCCTTTGCTAGCTCACAAAATCCTGTAACGATACGGCATGCTTTTACAATAATTGGTGACTTATGTCAGATTTATTAGATTGGTTGAAATTTAGAAGAATCAAATAATTCATGTATGTTTATCGGTTGAATTAATTTTGTGACAAAATTAAATCAAGATAGACTTGTTGAATTATTGGGATCGGATAATTCTTGTCTGTTTATCAGTTAATTTAATTTCAAATAAATTAAAATCAAGATAAACTTGTAGAATTATTAAGAATCTATTTATTATCCTAGAGATTATCAAGATAAAGTTGTTTTAATTAGATAACTTCTCTATTGGGTTATTTGAATTAAAACTGAGGCTTTATCCTATAGAATCTCAGGTGGAAAATAAAAGATTCGCGTGATTTTTATTTTGACAGTTCGGTATGCCGATCCTAAAGTTTGGCCTGCTGATGGGGCAAGTTCGGGCTACCTATGAAAAAGTTTGGCCTACCTATGTGCGAATTAAAAATCATGCGTTTTCACGTGTTTCTACGCATATCTTATCCAATATTGACCCGAATTTGATTCTGTTTCGAATTTTGGAGACCTCATCTGATAAGGAATAACCCTAGACCCAACCTCTATAAATAGGATGTGAGTCTCATGAGTTATTTAGATTGATTGAGAGATTAAGAGTGATACTCTACTGGTGAGAATTTGAAACTTCCTAAGAGCTCTTGTTCACAAATCACTAACACTAGCTTGGGATTCTCTCAATTGATTGGGAGGAGAGTCACCTAGAGGAAGAGCTATACGTGTGAGCCCACACTCACTCCGATCGTGGATAGAGAATAGCAAAGAAGACTAGTTGGTTGAGGCTCTTTTGGAACGTTACTTCTCTACACAGATTTCGAGAGCTTTTCAGCGAATACAAGGTTAGTAAGATCAGGTTAATTTATGCATATAGCATGTCAAACTTGTGTTTTGGAAAATACTCTGATTTAAAATTTTTAAAATTCTGATGCGTATTATTTTTCCAACAGATGTATAGGTGTAAGCGAATGGTATACTGTTTTTAGATAGTACGTTTTCCAATGGTAAGATGGAATCCTTAACCTAGTTATGAATATCTTATGAGGATACAACACATTATTATATGTCATGGATACTTGGCTAATTTGGAGCTTCGTAATTTTATATAGCTCTAGAACATAGCTCTATGCTTTAAGTGAGTAGCATTAGAGCTGATTATTATAAAACATGTATCTAGGATATTGTGTTTTATAATTATCAGAGCTTGAACTATATGGGTCCATCGGGTCCCCTTTGCTAGCTCATAATAAATACTAGAATAATACGGCATAATTTTCTAATAAATTGGTGACTTATGTTAAATTATTAGATTAACTGTAATTTGATAGGATTAAATAATGCATGTCTACTTATTGTTTGAATTAATTTTGTAAATCAATTCAAGATAAACTTGTTAAATTATAGTGAATATTTATTTTCCTTGAGATTATCTAGATATGACTATTTTAATCAAATAACTTCTCTATTGGGTTATTTGAATTAAAACTAAGGCTCTATCCAAAGAATCTTGGGTAGGAAATAAAAGATGCATAGGGATCATATTATCGCATGTTTAGTAGGCCAATCTATAAGTTCGACCTACCAATAAAATAAGTTAGATAGGCCGATCCGTTAGCTCGACTTGCTAATCTAACGATAATCTCATTACATGCTTTTGACATGATTTTATCAGAAGCTGATCTAGATTCAAATTTGTAAGGCCTTATTTGATAATGACCAGACCCTTGGTCTGACCTCTATAAATAAAGAGAGAGCTTTCTCAGCTATTTAGACCAGTTGAGAAGTTAAGAGTGAGTATTTTTGTGTTAGATACTCTAAAACTCCCTAAGAACTTGGTCACAATCATGAACCTTTACGCTGGGTCCTCTTAATTTATTGGAAGGAGAGTCTTCGAGGAAGAGCTGTACGAAATGTGCCCACACATACTCCAATCGTTGATAGACAATAGCAAAGAAGGCCAGTTGGTTAAGGCCCTTCTAGAATGTTCTTCCCAACACTAATTCAAGGAGCTTTTCAGCATGCAAAGGTTAGTAAGATTTTATTAACTTATGTATATAGCATGTTAAACTTTACATTTTAAAAAATACTTTGATTTAAATTTTTAAAATTCTACTATGTACTTTTTTTCAAACAAAAAGATGAAGAAACTTTAATGGAGGTTTTGTCCTTGTTGTTTATGGGGCTCATTTAAGTTGTAAAAAGGATGGCTTTGATAAGGTCTTGTGATATTTTTAGGTCCAAGAGAGAGAGTTTCTTGTTGCATGCTAGAAAATTTGATACTTTGAGTTTTTCGATAAATATAGATGGTTGATTTGGGTCATAAAGTGGCTTTCCCTTAGTGGTTTGAGGTCGGTGATGATGTTTATGGAAGCTTTGAGGCAGTTTGGGGGAGGTCGAGGTGGTTTTGTGGATAGTAGACTTTTTTAGGACTCACTAGAAAATATGGAAGCTTGAGCTTTTCAGCAAGTTAGAATGGTTAGGTTAGGTTATGGAACCATCTTTCCTAGATGGTTTGAGATTGGTAATGCAATTTATGAAAGCTTTGAGGTGGTTTGGTGGCAGTTTAAGGTGGTTGTATGGTGGTTTTAGCTTAAAGAAAGTGCTGATTATGAAGTTTTGAAGTGGGGAAGATGGTGGAGATGATGGTAGTTAAGGAGCCTAACTTAACTTGGCCTGTGTGGTCTCGGTGGAATAAGTTACATTAGCCTTAACTAAGGGTGATGAAGGGCTTATAGAGAAAAATGGAGTTTAGTTCGGTTATAAGTCATGCACTTTAGGCATTTAGTTGGGGGTACCTTTAGGTCTAGCTCTACGGGAGCAGCCATATGTGGCAACTTCCTGCCACAAGAGCTCATCCTTCAAGATTTGAATTTTGGGCCTTTAGCACATAATTTCAGGAGCATTAATGACCAGTCGACCTAAGAGTGCTGCTTCCAGCATTCTGCCACAAGGGTATCCAAAAGGAGGGAGTTTTGCCTTGTCATTTTAGGCAAGGTTTAGACCTTTGGGTTAGGTTTCCTTTTAAACTGCCTTGATTGAGGGGCAATTTGTCTCCAGTGGCAAGAGTCACATGTCTTTGAGGCAGGACTTCCTCGAGTGAGCTTTGAAGTCTGGTGTGGCAGGTAACTTGGCACGACAGGTGGGCCATAAGGGTTGACGTGTCAAGTGAGCCAAAAAATTGGCTTTTCCTAGCACTTGGACTAAGCTTATAAATAAGTATTTTTAGCTTTATTTTACTCTAATTTCCCCTATGCCCATTTTATTTTTATTCCAATTAGAATTAAAACTTCCCAAGTGAGTTGAAATTCTAATGAAACTAAATAAAATAGGCCTACTCACTTTCTTTGGCCTTTCAAACCATGGCTCACTCAAAGAACGCCGCCTTGTAGCTTAGGTCTACATACCTTATCCTGGACCATGCCATGAGATATGGGTTGGCTTGTGCCTTACGAAAAAACAGGTATCAACAAAAGTCAAGTACTTATGTTGTATCAATAAAAGAGATTAATAAAATTTTTGAGGTTATTCAACAATTAGTTTGTTTTATATTTTACTTTGCTAGGTTTATGCAATGTCCAATGTCAGAGCACAGTCCTTAGCCAAGGACAACGGGGCAACTAGATACATAGAGTGCCACTCTAAAAGACAGAAGCCTTAAAAAGCTTAGTATAAGTTTGGCCAAGCTGTGAAGGGCAGGCTCAAATCATTCTATAAAAAGCCTAAAGCTAAAGTCTGTCTTGATTACTTGCACTTCACCAATTATTTGGCATATTTAACAATGACATTGTGATCTCAGTTATTTATACTTGTGCATTTAAACTAAAGAGTAAAATAAGCTCGGTTATCTACACTTGTGTAATCAACCAAAGTCTAAAAGCTATCACCTTGGCTAGTAATTAGCATAGTCAAAAAGATTAGCATGGTGGTTTATACTTATATTAGATTCATAAAAAACTAAAACCTAGAGCTACATACTCGATTATTAAAGTGTAGCTCGGTTGTCTACACTTAAAGATGCATAATAAACCTAGCCGAATAAAGATATAGGTTTCCTTAGTCTCGGTCATATTCTGATTGGGTGTCCACACTTGTTAAAATTATTATTAACACATTTTGTGTTGCAAGAAAATAAAAATATATTTACATACCAAAATTATACACACAATGTCAGGCATTTAGCTAATTGTCTTGGCCTTATGGCCCATAGAAAACAAAATAAAATAGAAAGAAAAAACAAGGCTATCATACGCCGCCGTTCTCTCCCCAACCTTAGGCAGCAGCAACATCTGTCCTGGCATCAACAGCCATGATTTCCTCGGGGACATTGTTGTATTGCCCAAAATATTTCTCTAAACGTAGACGTTTGAGCTATAGAAAGGTTGTCATATCCATAGGGAGGGGAATTTGAAAGATTGACGATACAGTTGAAAAGGCAGTGGTGATTTCAACAAGATTTTAAAGAAAAAATATTTTTAACAATTTTAAATAAGATTTTAAAGCATAAATTTAAAACGGTAAAACTTCGATAATTCCTTGAATGTTTTGTTACTGATATATAATTTTAACTCTAAATAAATTATTTAAAGCATTTAATTTGTTATATCTTTTCTTGTTAATAGCAAATACTTTTACTATTTTTATAAGTTAATTTAAAGCGATAATATTGTAAGCTATAATATAGCAAGGATTTTTCTATAAAAATTAAAAAGTAGCAAAATAACTATCTCTCACTAATAATTTGGTGCACTAGCTATAAAAATTATAATCATTGTCATTACAATTATAATTAATATAATTTTGAGATAGAAAAGATAATAACAAATCAAAATTAATATAATATTTAAATAGAATAAATTTTTATGCTAATTTCGGTAACACCTCGTCATATAAAATATCTAAAATCAACAACATGTTGCTATATTGCAGCATAAGACATTCTATAAAATTTAGCATTATTTCATTATTATTATTATTATTAAGGCAACATAATTAAGTTACATAAATAAAGCATGACTAAATTTACATAAAAACGGGTAGCATAGTGACACTACCAATATTATTAAAAACTTGAAAATATAATTTATTCCATAAAATATAAACATTACAAAGCAAATATAAAGTTAAAATCTATACTAGAATACTATGCATACAAGATCATCTCTCACCTCACTAAATTTTCTACACTAATTTCGGTATTATTTTAGTATTAAAAGTGGGGTTGGGAGAGTACCCTAACAACATTTCCTCCCAAAAGAAGGTAATGCTGAGCAGAAGAAAAGGAGGCAGGAAAAGGGGGGATTGGCCAAGAATGGCTACTGGGGTACCAGATGAAGGGAGAAGGCACCTCCTTTTATTTATTTTAAATTCGCTATTACAAAATATTATATTAATATTTTTAATATATTTTATTTATTTTTTTATGTATTTATTTTTTCTTTCCTTTAGATTATATCTGAGTTAGGATGCAAATACAAATTGTTTTCTTTTCTTTTGCTATCCAGCCATTGAGATTGTTATTGTTATTGTTATTTTTTTCTTTCTTCTCCACGTGAAATAGCTGGGTATTATGCAAGTTTTGCTTTGGGATTGCTACAACACTAATACGGGATGTACGAAGATGGAGCATTGGATGTGCAAACCTTTAACTGGAAACATGGCTAAAATTCAGGGAGTATAGCTAGGATCAAAAAGATAGATGCTGGCCATTGGATCACATCTTGGTATGCTAATCAGATGGCTTTAAAGGCATGCTCATGTGGGAAAGCCCGCACCAAATTTGATGTGCTGACCAAATCTAAAGCGCTGCAAAATATTCCCATGACACAAGGCAGGCTATTTGACAGTTATATTTAATTGGCGGCTTGACTAGATGGCCTAGGATGTGCCACGCATCCTTTTTTTCAAATTTTGAATTTCTTTTGTTTTCTTGTGTATTTGACGTGTGTTTTTACATTTTTTTCATCATTTTACTCTATTTTTCCTCTAGTTTTTAAATCCAAATTTCACAAGCACACTAAAATTAATTATTTTACGAACAAAATATTTACAATGATCTTAAAAATATTTATTTTACATTAAAACAAACAAAAATAATTACAAACTTTTAAAATTCTAACTTTCTTGGTTTAATACATATATGATTTTTAAGACTTGAAAATATTTTTAAAAATCACTAAAAATATAATAGAATATATTTTCAAACTAAAAATTTATTTACAAACACTTTAAGACTAGAATAAAATTACCACATATTATTTTTATAGTTTTGATTATTTACAAACTCAACAAATATTAAACACAAAAAAACGACTCTAAAATTTACTAAAAATATTATTAAGCATAAAAATACAGTAAAAATATTTTTTAAACATATTTATACACTAAGACACAAAAATAGCAATTAACACAAAAATGCTATTGATTAAAGAATTTAACGAGAAATATTAATGCAAAATAATGATATTTAACCATAAGAAATGTGCATTTTTACAGTCACATCACACCCCCAGCTAGCTTATTACTAGTCTCGAGCAATTAAAGTGATAAAATTCAAAAATGATTTATTGAATATTCACCCAATGCATACCATTTAACTATAATTTGACTAACCTAACTAAATAGACTACCTATTTGAACACTTTATATGCTATTTAACAAAATGTATGTAAGCTAGACTTAGTTAACTAAGTGATAATGAATAATTATGAAGTTTCATAAAATACGTAAGAATAAAATTATTATGACATTTTGGTTCAAATCACTCCTGCAAGCAGCAACACTTCAAGTTATAAATTAGAACAATTAAAGAGTAGAAATGTAAAATAAAAATATAAATAAAAAATTAAACTTTACAACTTCTGTGGATAGTGCAATATTTGGCTTCCTTAAGCTTTCTCCATAACCCATTTAATATGGTTTGGGTCAGTAACTCTCAGACTAGTTGGTCTAAGATACAAAGTGTTAAAGCACCCCTAGAACTTACTTACTTAAGTTAAAGAGGCTACAAAACCAAACTTATCCAACTTTAATCGTTAATTTACATAATTATGCACTTTATTTATTTACACTTCTTGTTATCTCTTTCTATTTTTTTAATCAATTAGTTAATTAATTTTAAAAATGTTACTGCCTTCAATTGTTCATCTTCACAAAATAACGAAACTCAAGTAGCTTTGACACAATTATAGACTGTGAATTTCACGACGATTTAAAACCTCGTGGAAAATTTTCACGACGGTTAAAAAACCATCATGAAAACATCAGTCATGTTACAAAATGGAGTTTTTACGATAGTTTTTTACCATCGTGGAATAGCAAAATTGGCACAAAGAGGTGTCGTGCATGTGGATCTTCCACGACGGTTTTTATAGAAACCATCGTAGAAGGTAAAGCTTCCACGATGGTTTCTATAAAAACCGTCGTGGAAGCTTGATGTGGAAGGTCAAGCTTCCACGATAGTTTTCCCCAAAAAGGTCATTGAAGCTTGCTTCCACTATGTTTTCTTGTAAAACTGTCATGAAAGCTTACGCTTCCACGATAGTTTTTATAAAAACCATCGTGGAAAATTGGTAATGCCAAAAGAAAAATTTCCAAAAATTTTTGATTTCTCACGGCATGGCCAGTCCCATGTGTTATCCATTACAAGAAGGCCCTGATTAAATACAAAAATTGTTGTATATTGAAATTATAAGGTTTTACAAGATCATTTACATTTGAGCTATTTTAAGCAATTGTTTATCTATTATCTCTATGTATCTATCTAAAAATTACTTACCTATTTATAAATTGTACCTACTCTAATCTAACTTCATGTATATCCGTATGTATATTAAAATCTTTTCTTCCTAGGGCTTGTATACCACTTGTAATTATATATCGCATGAAACGTAGAATAAAAAAACCACATTCTATGTTTCCTTGTTGTCTTGGACACTTACATTTGGAATATAGAGTTTCGTTTAGTTGGTTTGTGACACTGCTTCCCGCTTGAAGTTTTCAATTATTAAGTGTCCTAACAATGTGTCATGTTTAAAGGAATTAATAGATGATACAATTATGTGGGACTCAAAATATTTAATTTTATAAGAGAACATTAATACTTACAATCTCGTGACTAAGACAAAATCCTCATGTGAAGGGTGTCCAAAGGGATCAAACTAATATATTGAGTCCTCCTATGGCAAAATAAGCGCCAACATCTAATGTTCTCCAATATTGTATGGCAGGAAGAATAATTTCCTCCTCAGTGCTTAAGCTAATAAGTGGAGGAGTGACGTAGCGCACTCTCTGCGATCACTCTGTAGGTCCCTTGCACATTTAAAACCAGCGTTGAAGATATGAAGTCAAAATTTTGCACCAAGCCTTGAAGTTCACAATATTCCACCAAATTCACATCTACGCATATTCACAAGTTCACAATTTCAATTACACAATTTCACAAATTCACAATATTCACATATTTCACATATTCACATATTCACAAGAGTACAATTTTAATTACATAATTTCACATATTCACATAATTGCACATATTACACGTATTCACATAATTTCACATATTACACATATTCACGATTTTATAATTTCAATTACACAATTTCACATATTACACATATTCACATATACACAATTTCACATATTCACAAAACAAATAAAATTTGTGGGGGCCGAGTAAAGGGTGGTTGGGGTGAGGGGGGGTGTGTGTGAGGTAGGGTCGGGGATGGGTGGGGCAATAGGTGTGAGGGTAGGGTAGGGTTGGGCAACAGTGGGGCGGGGTGGAGTAGGGGGTGGGTGGGGCCAAGGGGGGCAGGGTGGGTGGGGTGGCTAGAGGGGGTGCCCGAGGGTGAGGCAGGTGGGGGAGGGGGGCTGGTAGGGAGGGGTAAGAGGAAAGAGAGAGGGAAGGGGCAGGGAATGAGGGGGAAAGAGGAGAGAAAGAGGGAGGGGGAGCTTACCAGCAGCGAGGAGGCGATGGCGGTGGAGAAAGATCTTAAGAGAAAAAGATGGGGATTTTAGAGAGAAAGGGGGAACACTTTTAGAGAGAGAAGGAGGCAGATTCCAAATGGGGAGGTGGGTGCGCGTTTCAAAATTTTTAAAGGGGAAAATGAAGTTTACACAACAGTTTATAAATGAACCGTCATAGAAGCTATTTTACAACATTACAAATGCTGTGAAAAAGACAGCAGCCTTTCATGACGATTTATTTATAAAACGTCATGGAAGTTATTTTATAGCATTATAAATGCTGTAAAAAAGATAGCAGCCTTCCATGAAAGTTTATAAATAAACCTTCGTGGAACCTTTCATGACAGTTTATTTATAAATCGTCGTGGAAGTTATTTTACAGCATTTATAATGTAGTAAATGCTGTAAAAAACATGGTGCCTCCCACATCCACTTGCTATCCATTTTGCAAGTCCTAAATCGTAATAATAAATAGCAAATATTCAATTAAAATTAATTTCACAAATTATATACATACCCACCTATATATATTCTAATCATAAAACAAAAATACCCATCATAAAATAAATTACACATACCCATTATAAAACAAATAAATCATACCCATGATCTACAATAAAATAATCACAGAATAAATACCAAAATCAACAACTATTTATAAATTTTGGATTAATTATACAAAAAAATCAACAAAAATTTATCAATTTCTAACAAAAAATTACAATTTGGAATGAGATTAAGGAGTGTGGAGGCAGTGAGGGACGAGGACAGCTGATTCGGAGGGGTTGAGAAGTGAGTTTATGAATTATGTTGGATTGTCGAGGCAAGAAAAAGCATTTTAAGGGAGCTACCACGACTGTTTTTTAAAAAACCATCGTGGAATGGTTACAAGATACCATGATGGTTTTTTAAAAAACCATCGTGGTAGGTAAGGCATACCATGACAGTTTTTTAAAAAACCGTTGTGGTAGCTCGCGCCTATTTCACGACGGCTTTTATCTTTATGGGCATAACTCGTCGTATTTTTTTTCCTTACCACAATGGTTTTTAGGAAACGGTCATTTAATGAAGGTTGTATAATCAAAAATTTGTTGTAGTGTGAGTTACCACCACAATTAAGCATTACAATGCATGTGTACAAAAGAATGGCTTACAAACACTTTAAAAGATGAACACATAACAATGTTAATTAAAACCAAAGTTTTGAGAGTCCATAAAGTTAGACAATTCAAAGATTAGGAAAATGATATTACATTAATATGGAATTCAAAAATCAAATCAAAATAATAAAACATTAATTACTAAGAAACCAATATTTACAAACATTTTTTTCTCTTTAATTTTAATGTCTAACAAAAACTTATGAAATAACACAAAAACGAAAAGATTTTAAAACACACAAAAATTTGGAGCAAAAACCAAAAAAAAGTTGAGCAAAAATTGCAAAAAATTTTGCACAATTTTGCACAATAGTGATGCACAACCCCCTCCCTCTAACCTAAATTGTACATTGTCCCTAATGTGAAAAATAATAGTGAAAGTAGCAAAAATATTACCTGATTCAGCATAGTTGTAGAGATAATCTATAGCAAATTTAACAAACTAAAATAAAATGAACACAAAACAATATTTACAAACTAGGTCTTTTAAAATTAGATTCCCAAGACTTTATTTTTTATTTGAAAATTAAAATCACTTTTTAAATAATTCAAAATGAGTTTCAAGAGGCTGCAAGTACATAATGCTTGCTAATCACAAAGACTATATCCTCTTTAATCTCAGTCATTTTAAATTAATTATTAAGTAATTTAATTTCAAAAATTTTTTAAGGAAAATTAAAATGCAAAATCAAAACACAATTTTTTTAATGATAATTTATTTGAAAATCTAAATAAATTGCATTTATAAAATCAAACTAATTAGAATGTGTCTCGAGATTAAATTGAAAATAGTTTAACTTTATAACTCAGCCATTTTGAATAAATTTGATTTATGGTATTCATTTTAAATTTTTTAAATAACTTTCATCGTTTTTTTAAAGAAAATTAAAATAGCACACAACAACACACAAAAATTATGTTACAAAAAAGAAAAGATAAAGATATTACTTTGAAAGTGTTTTTCCATCATTTGAAGCTTCGAATTTAGCAATCTTTTAACCAACTCTGCTCCTAGTGGATAGTCGTCAAAGAACAACTTCCTTCTGTAGTAATGTCGAAAGACACCACAGGTCGGTCTTGTGTGAACATGCCATTAAGTTTGGCAAAAAATGGAACATTTAAACTTGTAAAACTTGGACTCATTTTACATTCTTGGTAAGTCCCTAAAAACAATGCTAGAGGTGATGGAGGAAGTGGTGGCCACATAAGATTTTAATAAGAATGATCTTTGGTGAACTATTGTGGCAACTAAGGTTGAGAACCTAAGACTAAAGATGATGATTGCTCCTTTTCTACAGCTAAGTCTTCTTTCTCTTCCTCACATTCTTCTCTTAATGGTTCCTAAAAATAGGTGGGTTCTAAATGTTCCTTTTTGTTTTCTAACAAAACCCTCACAAATTCCAAATATTTTCTTAGGATTTCCAAACTCTCCCTATTCTAAGTTTCTGATGAATTTTTTCAGTTAAAAAATTGATTCCAAAATTTCAAGTTGAATTTTAGGCCAAGGTTCCAAAAAGCTTTAATTGTCATCCCAACCTAAGTTTGTTTCAAAACTATTCAATCTCCAATAATCATACTCTGCCATATCTTTCAACATATAATAGGCTTCATCTATAGGTAATGGGTAAAAAGTGGAAGTACCATCTCCTTTTTCTGCTCAATTTCTAGTTTTAGGACTTAGCCTATCATAGAAAATTCTTAAAAGATAATCCCAAGAGAAACCATGGTAAGAAAAACTCTCTAGCAAATTCATATATCTTCACCAAGCACTATAAAGTAGTTCTAAGTGCTTTTGAGAAAAACTTGCAATAAACTGTCGTTGAATTTCCCAAAACTTTTTTTATTTTTTTATTATTCATTAAAGAAAAATTTTTAAGTTGAATAATGCTATAATGCAATAAGGGCTTTTCTATAAAAAGTAGCAAAATAATCATCTCTCA
>CAMOHE010046224.1:0-14564 GCA_946598075.1 Artocarpus hirsutus | reverse complement strand
GATGATTGCTCCTTTTCTACAGCTAAGTCTTCTTTCTCTTCCTCACATTCTTCTCTTAATGGTTCCTAAAAATAGGTGGGTTCTAAATGTTCCTTTTTGTTTTCTAACAAAACCCTCACAAATTCCAAATATTTTCTTAGGATTTCCAAACTCTCCCTATTCTAAGTTTCTGATGAATTTTTTCAGTTAAAAAATTGATTCCAAAATTTCAAGTTGAATTTTAGGCCAAGGTTCCAAAAAGCTTTAATTGTCATCCCAACCTAAGTTTGTTTCAAAACTATTCAATCTCCAATAATCATACTCTGCCATATCTTTCAACATATAATAGGCTTCATCTATAGGTAATGGGTAAAAAGTGGAAGTACCATCTCCTTTTTCTGCTCAATTTCTAGTTTTAGGACTTAGCCTATCATAGAAAATTCTTAAAAGATAATCCCAAGAGAAACCATGGTAAGAAAAACTCTCTAGCAAATTCATATATCTTCACCAAGCACTATAAAGTAGTTCTAAGTGCTTTTGAGAAAAACTTGCAATAAACTGTCGTTGAATTTCCCAAAACTTTTTTTATTTTTTTATTATTCATTAAAGAAAAATTTTTAAGTTGAATAATGCTATAATGCAATAAGGGCTTTTCTATAAAAAGTAGCAAAATAATCATCTCTCACTAATAATTCGATGCACTAACTATGAAAAATATAACCGCTATCACTACAATTATAATTAACATAATTTTAAGATTAAAAAAGATAACAACAAATCAAAATTAATATATTTGAATAGAATAAATTTTTACGTTAATTTCAACAGCTCCTCTTCTTATAAAATATTTAAAAATTGACAACATAGTAAGTCATATTGTAGTAAAAAACATTCCATAAAATTAAACATTATTTCATTAATAATTATGCAACACACTAAATTACATAAACAAAGCATGACTGGATTTATGAAAAAAGGGACAGTATAACAACATTAACAATAATTATTAAAAACTTGAAAATATAATTTATTCCATAAAAATATAAACATTACAAAGCAGATATAGAGTTAAAACCCATACCAGAATACTATGCATATAAGATCATCTCTCTATCTTACCAAATGTTTTACACTAATTTACGCATTATTTTAGTATTAAAAGTGGGGTCTGAGGAGTACCCTAAGAGTATCTCCTCCTAAAAGGGATACTACTAAGTCAAATGCTCAGCTAGAAAAAAAGAAGGTAGGAGGGGAGGATTGGCCAAGAATGATTGTCGGATGCCAAATAAAGAAGGGAGGCACCCCTCTTTAATAGTGAATAAAATTCACTACTACAAAATATTATATTGATATTTTTCATATATTTTATTTATGTATTTTATTTTTTTCCTTCCTTTAGATTGTATCCGTGTTAGGATCCAAATCCAAGTTCTTTTCTTTTCTTTAGCTATCCAGCCATTGAGATTGTTATTTTTTTCTTTCTTCTTCACATGAAACAGTCAACCATTGTGCAAGTTTTACTTAGGGATTTGTTGCAATGCCGTTAGAGGATGGACAAAGACAAAGTGTTGGATGTACAAACCCTTTGATTGGAAATACGACTGAAATTCATGGAGTATAGTTGGGACTGAGAGGACAGTTGCTGGCCGTTGGATCATGTCTCGATAATCTGATTGGATGGCTTTAAAGGCACGTTTAGTGGGAAGGCCTCACTGAATCTAAAGCACTGTTGATGATTCCTTTAACATGTAACGGATGATTTGGCAGTCGAGATTGAATTTGCTGCTTGATGAGACAGCCCAGGATATGCCACATGTCCTTTTTAAATTTTGAATTTCTTTTGATTTTTTGTACATTTGAGGTCCCTTTTTGTCCTTTTTGCACCGTTTTGCTTTGTTTTCCTCCAGATTTTAAATTTAAAATTCACAAACAAACTAAAATTAATTATTTTACAAACATAATATTTACAATGATTTTAAAAATATTTATTTTACATTAAAACATATAAAAATAATTACAAACTTCTAAAATTTTACTCTTTCGGTTTGACACAGATGCGATTTTTAAGACATGGAAGTATTTTTAGAAATCACTAAAAATATAATAGAACATATTTGTAAACACTTTAAGATTCAAAATAAAATTACTGCACATTATTTTCATGGTTTTGATTATTTGCAAACTAAACACATATTTAACACACCGACACAACTCTAAAAATTAGCAAAAATATTATTAAACATTAAAGCATCCTAAAAACACATTTTTAAACACATTTACACACTAATACAAAAAAATACCAATTCATACAAAAATGCTATTAATTAGAGGATCTAACGAGAAATGTTAATGCAAAATAATGATATTTAATCTTAAAAATGAGTATTTTTACAGTCTCATCAGGTATCCTCTTCAAGCTTCTCAAGGAATCGTAAGTCAACATCAAGAAATTTTTTCTTAAGTTTGGCAATGACTGACTCAGCGCCATTGTCAAAACGAGTTGTCCTTTATGTCATCTATCTCGATCGATACCTTGAATTTCTCCACAACATAAGCGTTCGCCACAAAAAGTTGGTTTTGAAACTTCTCTCTCGTTTAGGTTCATCTTCCATAGGGCTTCAACCATCATATTTTCCTCCTCTACCTACTTCTATGTATCCTTCTTTAGTTGCAAGTAATTCTTGGCACTAGCCTCCTTAGTTCTAAAGCTAGCATATTTAACCATATGCCTTATCCTTTTGGAACTGAGCTAAGAGATGATACTTGTAGCTCACTAAGAACGCAATGAGAGCCAAAGAGGCCATTAAGTGAAATTTAAGTCACCAAGCAACAAAGTTGTGTGAACATTTGAAAACATGGAGACATACCCTCATGTTAAGGCCAACCAAGTATTTATAACATGAGGCTAACCAAGTACTTATATTGTTCTAGCAGCACCTTGCCTTGCAAGTTAACCCAATTGCCTTCACTATAGTTCTCCCGAATAGTCTCCATGATCGATCTTATCAATGGAAGTTATTAGGACATGGCTGTTGCTCAGACATCAGGGAGCATGCTGGACACTTCTTGAACCAACTTCCCTTTAAAGGACTTCCTATTTGATGTGATCAGGACAGGTGGTAATAGCTATTGAGGAGAAAGATGAGTATTAGTCTTGCCACTAGAAGGGGTACTCCCTTTTAGTTGGCATGAGGGTGGCTTGTTGGACCCTAGAACTGATTTGGCTAGAGGCAATTGAATGTTACCTTCTTCCCCTGTCATCAAAATGGTTGAAATAGGCACTGCTAGATTGCTAGATATGACTACCAAAAGATTATACCTAGTAGCCAAGGGCACTCTAAAACTTTGAATGTGACCTCATTGCATCTAAGCTTGTCTTCATTGAGGCTAGGATAAGGTGGTGTGGTATCTGATAGACATGTATGCCCTAAGGACTAAAAATATAATATGTTTTTAGATGCATTTTTATTAATAAAGAATTTATTTATTTTTCATATATTAAATTGTTGTCCTATTTACGTTCATATTTGTTCGATTTATGATAAGCAAACAAAAGTTTGAGACTATCGATCTAAGCCTTTAGAATCAAGCATATAATGGACAGATTATGCTGAAGGCATGGTTCTAAAGGTAATGGTCTAAATTATAAGATTCGTAATCGAGAGAATAAAGTTGGGCACCTTATTCATGCAAAGATTATTATGTTGTCTATATCCCTAACAGGAGATGGTTTGTCTTGGCCATCAGTGGTGGATTCAGTGAATGGAAACATTGGTACATTGTCATAGGTAACGATGTATTGGATTGGGACATATAGTGTATTTAATTTGGATTAATAATTCTTTCTCACCAAATCACTTCACTTTAGACAATCATATGTGTCATGTCTTAACAATGAGATGAATAGTGAGCCCATTGTCTTGACTTATGTCTTTTGATGTGTCAAAGGGTGACATCTATATTTTATGATGGTACGCATACCAGTACATTGGAGACATGACTCTTGATAGTGTAGACCTGTTATTCATAGATACAGAATCCATAGCTCCTCTTTAAGAGTCAATGATATCCTTTTATATGCGTTATCTTATAATTAAAAAACTAAAGGCTCAACCATCTAGATACATAGGTTTAACCAAATGATGTACCATGTTTGGATGTTAAGTTTTCGATGCTGAGATAATAGAATGTAGGAGAAAAATAATCGAGAAAGTAAGACAGAATTCATCCTTTAACTGATTATGGATAATTCTCTGAGGATACAATGCATCATGATATGTCATGGATATTTAGCTATTTGAGCTTCATAATTTTATATAGTTCGAGAGCGTAGCTCTAAGCTTTTAGTGGAGTTGCGTTAGAGTTGGTAATTATGAAATATATGTCTAAGATATTAGGTTTCATACTTATCGAGAGCTTAAACTATATAGGTCCATCAGGTATCCTTTGCTAGCTCATAATAAATCTTGTAATGAAATGACATGTTTTTCCAATAGATTGATGACTTATGTTAAATTATTAGATTGGCTAAAATTTGATAGGATCATATAATTTATGTCAGTTTATCGATTGAATTGATTTTTCGTAAATTAATTTAAGATAAACTTGTTAAATTATTCAAAACATTTATTTTCCTAGAGCTTATCTAGATATGGTTGTTTTAATATGATAGCTTCTCTATTGGGTTATTTAACTTAAAACTGAGGCCTTATCTAAAGAATCTCGGATGGAAAATAAAAGATTTATAGGGATCATTTATTATAAGTTTGGCAGGCCAATCAGTTAGTTCGGCCTGCCAATAGAGTAAGTTTAGCAGGCTGATCTGTCAATTCGGCCTACCAACCGAGTAATAATTTGATCATGTGTTTTTACTTGATTTTATCAAATATTAATCCAAATTTGAATTTTTGAGGCCTTATCTGATAAGGACTAACCTTTGGGTTTAACGTCTATATATAAGGAGTGAGACTTTAGAGTTATTTAGATAAGTTGAGAAATCAAGAGTGAGAACCCTAGTCTGTTAGTCTTTGAAACTCCCCTAAAGAGCTAATGTTCACAATCACGAATGGTGGTTCTAGGTTTTTTTCTTAATTGGTTAGAAAGAGAGTCACCGGGGAAGAACTATACGAGGTGTGCCCACATATACTCTGATCATTGATACAAAATAGCAAAGAAGACCAGTTGGTTGAAGCTCTTATAGAATGCCCTTCTCTTCACAGATTGCTAGAGCTCTTTAGCATACAAAGTTAGTAAGATTTAGTTAGTTTATGCATATAGCATATCAAACTTGTGTTTTTGAAATGCTCTAATGAATTTTTTTTAATTTTCGCTGTGAGTTGTTTTTCCAACAATTGGTATCAGAGCTAAAGTTTTTTCATAAATTTACTAGTTTGTGATCATGCTATATGAATATATTATGTAATCTCGATCTCTTCTATACTTGAATTTAATTTTTTAGAGAGTTGGCACTCTAGGTTTTCTATATATTTATGTTGTTATAGAATTACATGGTAAATGTTTATTAATTAATTATGGTTGATCAAATTATTATTTAATTATTTGTTATTAATTAATTTATGCATGTTATAGTTCCTTAAAGGTTAGAATGTGTATCTAGGCTTCTAGTGTAATTAGATGGCGGTCTGTCATTACCATCTAGGAATTATTATTTAATTTTAAATTTATAAGAATTTTGTAATTAAATAACTATTCAAAGTAGATGGATCTAAAAGATGAATCTAAAAGATGGATGATAGCATTCTACAGATATTTCTTGAGTCATTAATTTTATATTTTTGAATTGTTGAAAATAAGATTGAAAAACTACATAGAAACTGTTTTTTTTGAAAAACATGAATTCAACGGCAGGCCGATGGTCGTAGACCAGTAGACTAAGCCTCTAGGATCGTTAGGCAGTCTACAGGGCAGAATTCTTATGGCTCCGATGGTAAGCCAAACTTTTAGGTTCAACAGGCCAATTTATCATGACCAACAAGCCAATTACACAGATTGACATGCCAGTAGAGAGCTATGGATTTTTAGAGAAGATGCATTTTTGGTACAATTTTGATTTTATTTTTGGAACAATTCTAAGAAACATTAAATTTGGATATAATCGAAAATATGAAGTATACGATCTATGTGGGATTGAAGACTTAAAGATGGATAATACATGAAGAAGGATACAATTTATAGATTCAAGGATGAAGAATCAATAATATGTTTCGATTAATCTCTAGTAATCTTTATTTTCTATTCTCTATGGCTATTTATTATTATTTTGCTTGTAGCTTTGCTTGTTTGCTTTATAATATAATTTACCATGTATGTTTATAACATGTCGTCTGGAATAGGGAGTGCTGCTCATTAATAATTATTCATGCATGTTCTTAAAATAAAACCTCGATTTCAAAAGATTGAGTAGGAGAAGGTTTTCGAAGAAGGACCAACAGCCTTCATTGTTAGTCCATAGGTAGCACATGGTGGTTTGAACCCCAAGGAAAGGACTTCATTATGTATTGGGTTGGATCTCTAACAATATAAGATATTTTAGCATGATTTATCATTGCACACCCCTAGGTGGTGATTATAAATCATAGATTAAATATTGAAACGTTGGCTATACACTCATGTTAATTTTATTATTAAATTTTCCTAGGAGCTTTGTTAATAAAATTAATGGCCAAAGAAACGATTATTAATATATGCTGGATCATACAGGTCCTAGATGGTATATATTAATTAGGAGGGGATCCATGCTCTTAATTGAATTTGGCAAGTTACTCCTAGGCAGCTTGTTGAATTCTGAGTTAGGATTTATCATTGTAAGGTTGTGATTTTTTCAATGTTTTGACACATAAACACACTTGTATTTTTTACTTGATTTTGTTATTTTACTAAATTATTATGGTATGTTTGCTTATGTTCGGTTTATGATTCTTTATTGTAGATTAAAGATGTCTAAAAATGCTTTATCATCGATGCTTGATATAAACCAATTAACTAGTGAGAATTTTAATGATTGGAAGTGGAACCTGAATATGGTCCAATCCTTTGAGAAATGGAAATTTGTGCTGACAACTCTATGTCCTCTCGAGCCTATGGGAGATTCCAATAATAAGCAAATCCAAGCGTATGATCACTAGAAAGATGCTAATGATTAGGCTTGTTGTTATGTTATAGCCAACATGTATAATGTGTTGCAGGCTCAACATGAAGATTATGAGATTGCAAAGGAGATCTTGGATTATCTTGAAGACATGTTTGGAGGCCAAGCCCTAACAAAATGACAAGGGCGCTATGAAAACTTGCAAACTGTAAACAAAGACCGAAGACACTTGTGAAGGAGCGTATGATGTTGGTCATGGGTTACCTCACTGAGGCTCAATCCAATGGAGCTAACATTGATGCTGAAACATAGATGACTATGGTATTTAAGACTCTATCTAAGGAGTTTATCCTTTTTATAGCTTCATTTAATTTCAACAATAAATGGGATATGACCTTGACAAATGATGAAGCAGTTATAGGAGTTCAAAAATCTGATCAAGGAAACTCCTATTGGTGGTTAGGCCAACTTGGTGGCTGCCTCTAGTTCCAATCTAATTCAAGTAATGGAAGGAAGCAACAAGCTAAGAATGGGAACACTTCTATTCTTGTAAATGGCAAGAACAAGAAGAAGAAAAAATAGAACCCAAAGAAGCTCAAGTGCTTTTTCTGTGTGAAGGTCAGGCACATCAAAAAGAATTGCAAGGACTTCTTTTTCCAAGGAGGTAGGTGTGATTTTCTGGTTATTGAAACTTGTTTGGTTAAGGAATCCAATGGCACTTGGGTCATAGATTCTTAAGCAACTAATCATGTTTGTGTTTCTTTCTAGGGGTTCAAAGAAATAAGAAGTCTACTACATAAAGACTTCACACTTTGGATGGGCAATGGATCCTTAGTGTTTGCTGAAGTAGTGGGAGATGTCCACCTTTACTTTGATAATTATAGGAGTTTAGTTTTACGAGATTGTTTTTATGTTCCTAAACTTAAAAGGAATTTAATTTCTAGAGCTTGTTTATTTAAAGACTTTTATGAAGTTTCTTTTAATAATAAAGTGGTGAATTGTAAAAATAAATCTTTTATTTGTAATGGATGGATGCAAAACAAACTATATGTTATCAAACCTAAGATAGACTTACTGCTTAACACTAAGGTTAATCATAATAACTCTAAAAGACTTAAAACTTCTCACTCTAATAAGACTTATCGTTGGCATTTGCGATTAGGTTTATTAACTTGAATAGGATTCAAAGGTTGATAAGGGATGGATGTTTAAGTCACTTAAAGGCAAAATCTATACCATAATGTGAATCTTGTTTTGAGGGTAAAATGACCAAAAGACCATTTAGGACAAGGCTAAAAGGGTTCTAGAACTTGTACATAGCATTGCTTGCAGACCTATGGACATTCAAACGTGAGGAGGTTATGAGTATTTCATCACTTTTATTGATGATTACTTAAGATATGGGTATGTGCACCTAATGCACCACAAAAGCAAAACTTATGACAACTTTAAGGAGTTTTAGGTTGAAGTAGAAAAGTAATTGGGCAAACCTATAAAGGCACTTTTATCCGATCAAGGTGGTGAATACCTTTCTGATGAGTTCTTAGAACATTTATTAGAGAATGAGATTCTATCTCATTTGATTAGGTAGGGCACTTTGTAGTAAAATGGCATGGCTAATTGAAGGAATAGGACTTTGTGGGCATGGTTAGGTCTATGATGAGTTATTCATCATTACCTTTATCCTTTTGGGGATATGCATGACAAATTACATGTTATCTTTTGAACAATGTGCCTTCAAAATTGGTTTCTAAAACTCTTCACGAGTTGTGGACGGGTTAAAGGACATACTTAAACCATATTCACATATGGGGATGTCCAGCTTATGTCTTATTTAAAGAAGCAAATAAGTTGGAAGCTCGTTTGGCTATTTGTGCATTTGTAGGATATCCAAAAAGGACTAAAGGGGTTATTTCTGTAATTCAAAGGAAAATAAAGTCATGGTTTCAAGTAATGCAACTTTCCTTGAGGAAAGTTACATGGACAACTTTAAGCCTCGAAGCAAAGTTATTGATGAGGACATCGATAGCATAAGCAAGAGCACGTGGGATGAGACATATTTAGATCCAATTCAAGTTCCCATTGGTCCGGTTACAAGAGCTCATGCGAAGAAGTTCAAAGAAATGCTTATTGGGCTGATTCAAGCATCTTGGGCTCAAGCTATCGCATGGAGGCCCATTGAGGGAATTGCATGTGACATCCAGACCAACAAATGTGTGATTCAAGTTCTAGAAGGGACCGAGTAATCATATGGTTGCAAATAAATCAAGCTACTTTCCATTTCAGTTACTTTCCCAATTTGAGGCCACAAGTGGCAAGAAGAGTCAGCTATTTATCTATTTATTGTCTAGTTTCCTTTTTTTAGAAACATACGTTTTTTATTCCATATTATTGTAAGGCTTTTAAGCCATTTAGGGAACTTACCTTATTTGCTTTAAATTGGGCGTTTTTTTGGCTGGTAATTGATTTGCCCAAAATTCCATGGGCAATTAGGAGCTAAAAATTCACAAAGGAGAAACTACTATATATTGTAACAAATTTCATTCATTGGTAATCAGTTTTTACACACAATTTGAGGTTTAATTCCCTTCGGTTCCTAAAAGAACTATTCAAACTAATCAAAAAATTCTGTGGCGTTCATAGACTTATCAATCAGTCCGTCCATAGTTGATTATGGCGTCCTCACATACCAAGGTTCATGCTTCTTGTTGGGCATCGGTCGTGGTTTCATACAAAATCAATTTGTAATTTCGATCTTGGAGACTAATTTTGGTTAGGGTCGTGTCAGTTCTTGACGGGGTTCGTATTAGTTATGTTTGAGGATTAGTGTGTGATTCACTCACTCCGAGGGTTCTAAATGAAACTATTCTAATTAGTATAGAAAAACTAACCAAACAACAACCTAATACACTACAAGAAATTATTGATTACACGACCTTTATTTCACGATCGTTTCTTAAAAACCGTCGTGGTAAGGTCAAAAAAGCGCGGCAAGTTATGCCTATGAAAACGAAGACCGTCGCGGTAGGAGGCAGAGATACCATGATGGTTTTCTTAAAAAACCGTCGTGGAATAGTAGAGATACCATGATGGTTTTCTCGAGAAACCGTCGTGGTATCTCTCTATTCCACGACGGTTTTTCGAGAAAATCGTTGTGGTATCTTTCTCATTCCATGACGGTTTTTTGAGAAAACCATCGTGGTAGCTCACTTAAAACCCCCTTCCTGTCCTTGCCATTCAGACACATTTCAGAAACACACTTTAGAAATACAAACACAGACCCGTCTGAATCAGCCCATGCCGTCTCTCTCAGCCTCCACACTCCCTAATCTCAGCCCAAATTGTAAGTTTTTGTAGAAATTGATAAATAGTTGTTGATTGAGATGTATAATTAATCCAAAATTGATAAATAGTTGTTGATTTTGTTATTTATTCTGTGAAGTTTGTATTGTAGATCATGGGTATGATTTATTTGTTTTATAATGAGTATGTGTAACTTGTTTTATGATGGGTGTAACTTATTTTATGATGGGTGATTTTTTTTATGATTAATTAATATATGTAGGTGGGTATATATATAAATTATGAAATTAATTTTATTTGAATATTTGCTATTTATTATTTTGATTTAGGAATTGCAAAATGGATAGGAAATAGATGTGGGATTTTCGATTGTGTAGAGAGATGTGAATAGTATGGAAGAGTTCTTGGATTTTGCCAAAAGTCATGCAAATGGTGATAAAATTCGATGGCCTTATGTTCAATGTGGAAACCATAGATTGCATCCAATTACAATTGTTAGAGGACATTTATTTCAAAATGGAATCATAAGTAGTTATCAAACGTGGCATTTTCATGGTGAGTCTAATTTCAATCCAACTTTGCTAAGTAAAGAAAAGAAAGTTATTGTGGAGGATAATATGGAGGATCAAGACAATATGGTTGACATGGTCAATGATTTAGAAGAACACTTTGTGCACCGTCCAGATTTATTTGAGACAATGATGAATAATGCAGAGACACCAGTGTATGAGGGGTGTACCAATTTTACTAAATTGTCTACTTTAGTTGGATTATGGAATTTGAAAGCGTCGGGTGGCTAGTCGATTTTTAGTTTCACAAAGCTGTTGGAATTTTTACGAAGGCTTTTACCAGAGGGTAATAAATTACCAACTAGTATGTATGAGGCTAAGAAGACTTTGAGCACTTTGGGAATAGATTATGAGAAAATTCATGCATGTGAAAATGATTGTGTTCTCTATAGGCATGAGTATGAGGACGATAATTATTGTTTAGTTTATCAACAAGCAAGGTGGATGAAAGGAAAGGAGCCAAAAGACGGCAAGAATGGAGTGCCAAAGAAAGTGTTATGGTACATTCCACCGGTATCACGTTTGAGGCATTTATTCAGAAACCCAGAACATGCCAAGAATTTGACATGGCATCATGACAAACGGGTGGATGTTGGTATGCTTAGACACCCGGCGGATTCACCACAATGGAAGACTTTTGAAGCCGAACATCCTAACTTTAGTGTGGATCCAAGAAATATACATTTCGCTTTGTCGACGGATGGAATGAACCCACACGGTAACATGAGTAGTAGGCATAGTACTTGGCCCGTAATACTTGTAACTATAATCTCCCTCCGAAGATGTGCACGAAGCAGAAGTTTTTAATGTTGTCTTTATTGATTTTGGGTCCTCACCAACCAGGCGATGACATTGACGTATACTTGGGACCGTTAAAGATGCTTACCGAAAACAGACATTCATGCTCTGTGCAATGTTGATATGGACAATTAACGACTTCCCTGCATATGGCAATTTATCTGGTTATTCAGTGAAGAGTTTTATTAGTTGCCCTATTTGTATGACGGAAATGTCTCACAAACAGTTGAAAAATGGAAAGAAAACTATTTTTCTTGGTCATAGAAGATGGTTGCCAGGAGATCATCACTACCACAAACAAAAGAAAGCCTTTGATGGCAACAGCGAAGAAAGAGACCCTCTGCGCCCTTTGATAGATGAACAAATATTTGAAATGGTACAAGATATAAGAGTCGTATTCAGTAAGAGAAAGCAAGGTAAGGAGGAGATGCAAAATGATGGACCATGGAAAAAAAGATCAATCTTCTTTGAACTTCCCTATTGGAAGACACTTTTTGTTCGTCATTGCTTGGATGTTATGCATATTGAGAAAAACGTTTGTGAATCCATAGTCGGCACATTGCTTGACATTCTGGGCAAGACTAAGGATGGTGAAAAAGCTCGGTTGGATCTCATAGAAATGGAGATTAGGCCTAATTTGTTTCCTGAGAGAAGAGGGAACCGGACTTACTTACCTTCGACAAAGCACATGTTATCTAGAGCGGAAAAGAGAAAGCTCTGTGAATGGCTTGCTTCATTAAAAGTGCCAGATGGGTATTCTTCAAACTTTAAAAAGTTGGCGTCGATGAAGGATTTGAAACTTATTGGCATGAAAACATAGGATTGTCATGTGTTGATACAACAATTACTACCCCTTGCTTTACGAGGAATTCTAACAAAGGATGTGAGATTTTCAATTTCTAAGTTGTGCTCATTCTTCAATTCAATATGCACAAAGGTCATTGATCCACTTGTGCTAGATTCACTGCAATCGAAGTTGGTGCAAACCTTATGCATGCTTGAAAAGTATTTTCCACCGGTATTTTTTGACATCATGATTCATTTAACAGTGCACTTAGTATGTGAAGTTAAGTTATGCGGACCGGTGTATTTGAGATGGATGTACCCATTTGAAAGATATATGAAGGTTTTGAGGGCTATGTGAAGAATCGAAATAGGCTGGAGGGATGTTTTGTAGAAAGTTACATAGCTGAGGAATCAGTTGAATTTTTGTCCAAGTACCTATCTAATGCAGACACAATTGGGGTGCCAAAGACTATAAACATTGAGGCTAGGGGACTATCTATGGGCAATCCTTCATCACTAAGTTGAGAGGAGTGGGAGCAAGCTTGTCTTTATGTCTTGCACAATGCTAATGAAGTGGAGCCTTTCATTGAGGTGTACATGAACGAATTAAAAAAAATATTCCCAAAAAGAGCAAGAAATGAGAAGTGGTTGCAAGATGAACACAACCGGACCTTTCAGTTGTGGATTAGAGCACACATCTATGGTAAGTGGTCCACATCACAAGATGGAGGCATGTCATAGGAGTTGAAGAACCTAGCTAGAGGTCCGTCATCGGTAGTTACAAGGTACACGTCATATTCCATAAATGGTTACACTTTCTATACTCGCGAAAGGGATGAGAAGCATTCGGTGCAAAATATTGGTGTGACTCTCCATGCAGAGGCGATGCATATTGCCTTCACCAAGGACAAGAATCTGGTATATGGGACCATGAACTACTTTGGTTTCATTGAAGATATTTGGGAACTTGATTATGGGGGATTACGCATAGCACTTTTTAAGTGCAAGTGGGCCGACAATAACTATGTTAAGAATGACGATGATGGCATCACGGTGGCTGACTTTAGAAGATTGGGATACAGGAATGATCCCTTCATTATGGCATCACAAGCAATCCAAGTTTTTTATACTACAGATCCCCAAGACATGGAGTTGTCTCTAGTCTTCCCGACAAAGCCAAGCATAGTTATCGATGGTGAAGAAGTTGATGAAGATTACATGGACATCCCTTCATTTACAAAGGGATTGCCATTGGTTGAAAAGATAGATAAATTTGAAGATGATTTTTCGCACTTGCTTTGTGAAGATGTGGAATGGATATGTATTGACGAGCCAATGAAAAAAAAGGTTAAAAGATGAGCATCAATAATTTGTATATATGTCAGTTTACTTGTAACATTTTTTGGCAATTTACAACATTTTTCAATCTTATGGCAATTTCTGTATATTGATCTATAGTTAAATTTATAGTGAAAATGGAGATAAAGTATACATTCTTGGCCATTGGATGCTTAACACATAGGCTGGCCACCCTGGGCAGCAAAAATATAATTTGTGCAAGAAAGTAGTTAGATAATTTTTCCACGACAGTTTATGGAACAAACCGTCATGGACGGTGATCTACCACGATGGTTTATGGAAGAAACCGTCGTGGAAGGTGAATCTACCATGACAGCTTTTGCCAGAACCATAGTGGAAAGAGCATCTACCACGACGGTTTCTTGTAGAAACCGTCATGGTAGGAGCCTCTACCACGACAGTTTCTACCATAAACCGTCGTGGTTGCATCCCCTGTACCACAAGCTTTTGCTTCAAATTTTTGAAACCCGCACCATCCACACCCATTATATGCGCACCCATTCCTCACTCTCACTCTCAAATCCCTCTTTCTCTCTCTCTCTAAAAACACCCACACCCATTTCTCTCTCTCTAAAATCTGGCCTCCCTCCGCCGCCAACATCTCCACGATGTCGCCATCTGCCCTCCCCCCCACCCCCCAACCCCCCTTCTCTCTCTCTCCT
>CAMOHE010046223.1:0-11476 GCA_946598075.1 Artocarpus hirsutus | reverse complement strand
ATATATATATATATATATATATATATATATATATGTTTGTGTGTGTGTAGCGCAGGAATCACAAAAGTGATTCGGGAAAGAAAGAAAAAAAAAAAAGGAAGGAAAGTTAAAAAGGTTATAACCCTGAAAAATATATCCTTTCTCCATATGTATGATATGGTGGTTATTTTTTAAATTAAAAGTCAATTAAAAAATAACTAATTGCTCAGATATAAATAAGGAGAGATAACAGTTATCTCAATGAGTTTTTTTTATTCACATAACTTTTACAAAATACTCAGATAGAAAAACTGAGAGTTCTTTTTTTAAAAAAAAAAAAAAAAGGTCTGCTATCTCAGTTTGACGCCTACTTGTCTTTCTATTGGTGTGGATGCTTGGATTGAAAGATCGTGGTGTCAAAGAGGAAAGCTAGGATACCCTGATAGTCTTCAAAAGGTTTGTAAAATTCCTAAAGCTTTCTATTATTAATTAAAATTATATATCTATTCCCGATAAACAAAGTTTTTAGAAAATTTTTGTTTGTCAACAATCCGTCTCTTCCGCTATGTTTCATATTTTAATTCCAACATTTTATTAGTATTTCGGTATGCCATTAAAGTTTTGGAATTTTAACTTTAATTGTTTTCCCTTTTGATTTTAATTGAATATTCGTAGTTTTCGAATTCAACGGCGTTGCCGTAAATATGATCATTGGAGTTACTTTTTGCATTGAATATGGACAAAATCTGTAACAATTTCATTTCAGCCAAAAAAAAAAACTAAATACAAAATAACATAATGTCATTCTGCTATTATCTTCTATGGTCAAAAGGTATTGCCAATGGCTAAATGAAGAAACGAGAACTATGAAAGTCTCTTCACTTGCCCTCGGTAATAGTGACTATTGCCACGAGCTTACTTTCTCTAAAAGTACTCGTGCGGCCTTAGCACTGTCTTGATGCTAAGTCAGCCTAACTCGCTCACGCACTAGCCTAGAACACAAGGGAACACAAGAGAAGAAGGAGAACTCTGAAAGGAATGTTGTATTAAGCTAAGAGAACTTTACAAGGCTTATAATTCTTGGATTCCTTAGATGGTTTACAAATGAGAGAGTTAGTCCTATATAGCGTCTCCTAACAAATGAACGGTCTAGATTACATTGATCCGACGGCTACTATTTTCTATCTAGAATGTTCTAGCAAAATATGGAAGGTATTTACAAGTATGGAGTATTCTAGAGATTTCTACACCACTCTACATTGTCCCTAAATGCTCCCAAAGTTCTAGAGAGTTTTAGAGTAGTCTTGAGCTTCTAGGACCTCTTAGGTTTTTCATGATGCTTCCAGACTTTGGTGGAACCTCCTGGAATGCTGCGGAACAGTGTATATCACTCCGGACCCTTCTAGAACTTCCTTGGGCCAATCCTACTCTCAAAAACGCCTAAGACAAGAGAGTAGCCTCTTTGTGGCTCAGGGTGTGACACTATGCTCAAAAACTCAAATATTCCTTGTACCTCCCTAAAAGTCCAGAAGCCGTCTAGATTCTGTATTGAATGTTATACCTGAATTTTCACAATTAAAAATCAAACTTTTCACATGGTCATGGCAGAAGCAATAAAAGACTTAGGCTGTTTATAAGAATGGTTCTAATCATCAATTACAACATAAATAGTGTAAAGCTTTTACATGCTACAATATAAAACTCTCATATGTTACAGTTTTCAAACCCAAACTGTTGGTTCCAAAAGTTCTTCTAAATGGCTTATTAAGAGACTTTAAACGACTTAACGGTAATCCAAGTATACTCAATGATCAATGACAAAGGACACCGTCCAAGGCAGCTTGCCAACAACTAGCAGCCTTGGAGGTTGTGGGGCACTCGCTGAGCGAGCAGTTTGGCAAGGCTAGTATTAGGCGGTGGCAGCTTGTCAATAGCGGGTCAGAACAGACTGTGAGACTATTCGGTAGCGAGCAGGCACGATCTTGAAATGAAATTGAGATTGTGTGTTATGGATCCGAAATAGATTACTTGACATGCACTACGTTGAGCTATTTTGAACTCTATTTTGAGCTCTTATTCTGTCCATTTCCTTTTGGTTAAGAGAACTTATGAGAAGGCCTAAAGGTGCACCCCCAAAATATTCGACAAAAGTTAAGCAACCACAGTACGTTGGGTACGTCGAACTTGTATTTTAATTGTTCGCAATCGTTCGATACGTTTTCATCAATTAAATGAGGCTATATCTTAAGCATTTGCGGCGACTTCTTTCTCTTTGAACACTCGTAAATTTATCTTTCCCGTCAATATACGTACCTTTCATCCATATAATTTTCTGCCCGAATAAACTCATATCATTTTGGCTCACCTGTTTTATGTTTAGCTGTTTGAGAGAGTGAGAGAGAATGTTATCTACCCAAAAAAAATAAAATAAAATCTAAGTATAAGAGAGACCTTAAGATATCTCTCTAACATGTTTAAGATCAAAAGAACATGTTAGAATGAATGAAAAACACATTTTTAGTGTGTCTTTTAGTCAGCACGGGACTCCACGGCGCTCAAAGGTTGAAGTCGCGGCGCCAATACATGTAATCAACACACGAAAAAAGCAGAAAGCTCAACACCACGGCATCCAGTTGCTCTTTTGAGCAATTTTGATGCCATGGATCTAGAGCAGCGGCGTCGAAAAGTTGATGCCATAGCGATCTCGTGAGCTGATATGTGATAATATTGTGTATCTTTTGAGTTGTTCTCAATCAATGTATTCATTGGTTATATATTTCTATACAAACCTAAACATCAGTTAGCAACTGACACATCCATTATAATATATATATAGATACACGAATAGATACTATTACAATGAAGAAATACGTTTACATTTGATGAGGTACTTTTTGTAAAGGTTGTATGGATTGATTCGGTTATGACTATTTCTTAAATGGCACCCGTGTCTTTTATAAAAAAAAAATTCAAAATTATAACAGAATCATATATTAATCTGGAACACCATATCATTGCTATAAAAAGTGTTAACTGTTTATTGTATCTTGAGGGTAATTTACCACAAAATTCTCTAGCAAACTTGATTAAAGGAGGGCAAATAAAACCCTTAAGAAAAGTGTTTTATACACCTTCAAACACAATTTCCTTTTCAGAAAATTTAAGCTTCCATTCTCTCATCTAACTCACAAATTCACCAGCACTAAGTACCAATTATTGTCACAACATGCATGCAAATTAACCATACCAACCAAGATTAACAACGAAGCACTACATCCATTACTAGAAATAGAGAGAAACGGAACAAGCAATCCATTACATTGCTAGCTATTACGCTCTTTACTAAATTAGTAGGTCAATAGTATCAAAAAAAGAAGAGCTAGTTCTTCAAATTTTTCTTTTTTTGGGAAATGAGTAGCTCTTCAAACTATAGCGATTAGATTTAGTCGGAAGTAAGAGGAGGAGGATCACTACGATACTGATAAGGCGTTTGACATAATGGTTAGAACTGTAAACACTATAGCATGTGAGAGCTTTATACTATAACAACTTTGTTCTTTTTACTGTAACATGTGAGAGTTTTACATTGTTCATGACTGAGAAGTTGTTAAAACTGCCTATTGCCAAACACGTTTCTTTCGAGTAACCACGATCGTGTGGGATCTCTGGTATTGGAATATACTTACGGCCGTGCACGACACGATGTTCAGCGTCAATATTAATGGTGGGACGCCTAGCCTCGACGGGGCTTGCCAACTCGTTTATGTAGATAAAATGAGATATTTTCATATTTATTATTTCGATGGCTTTTTTTTTCTCTCACTATTTAAGCAAAATCTTGAGTTCATTGAGAGGTTGCTCAACTTTCTTCTCTTTTTTAAAATAAGTCCCTATGCCAAAAAATGCTTCAATTTAGACCCTTAACTCTTTAAATGTCTCAAATTGAGTCCTTCAATTAAAATTCTGTTAATATTTTGATGGAAAACAACGGTAATCTCATAATTTGATCTTAAAAGATGAAATTTATCATATTTTAATGTTGTTTATGCATTTCCTCGTATAATGCTTTTATATTCGTTCTCTCTTTTGAGATAAAACACAATAAACCAAATTGTAATATGTTTCTTATGCTTTATTTGTATTTTTTATATACTTCTTTATGATTTATTGTTGTGAATGTGTTAGATTTTTTTTGTTTCATATTTTAGAGTTTGAGTTTAGTGAATTTTAAGATTTGATAATTATATTTTCTCTTTAAAATATAATTAAAGTCGCCATAATTTTTTTCTTACATATGAATTTAAATAAAAAGACTTTATTGACACACGATCTGCAACTTAAAAACAATGGACTACAAATTTTTTTCCCCTCTATGGCACTTGAATATTACAAAAAGCTTTAAAAAAAGTACAAAAAGAAATAATTACTTTTTATTATAGACAAGTCCTTTATTTTTTATTTTTTGTAGAAAAGTCGAATTACGAAAATATTCATAAAATTTAATTTTGCTACTTTATTTTTGTCCTTAGAAACAAGACTTCATATTTAAAAGTTGCTAATCTTTTTGTTTAAAAACATTGGCCAAAACTTAATCTTCTAGTTTTACTTATTTTTTATGAATTTAAAAGCGTGAACGTTCTTATAAAATGACTTGCGACTTTTTAGTGTGTCTTTTGTAGGAAATGATAGGAAAGCGCTTTCACCATTTTTTATAAATTAATTCCACCGTTATTATAACATTTTCTATCCAAATGCGAGTGGAATTTCAACTGAAATACTACATTTGAGATATTTAAAGAGTTCATGACACTCTAAATTAGAATATTTCTCAGTACATGGACCATTTTTGAGAAGAGAAAAATGAGATTATTTCTCAATACATGAACTGTTTTTGAAAAGAGAAAAAAGCTCAGGGCTTCTCCTAAATTTTAACTCCAAAATCTTTTAAACATACTCGTACGAGTAATTAATGTGGTTTTCTGATTACACAAAAAAGGACTTTTATTATTTAAATTAAAACGAGATTTCTTATATGTAACAAATTTATTTCCTCTTGAAATTAACGTAAACAAATTAAGTAAAATGTGCTATTATCGTATAACGTTGCATTTAGGAATTAGCATGAAGAATTTGACATTTAAAAGTTTTATTAATATGCCAAAAATAACGTACACCAAATTTAATATTCCGTTCGTGCATTCGGTGAAAAAAACTATAATTTTTTTGACAGGAAAAAACTATAATTAATGAAATATATATTTACTTGTATTTTTCTTTTTTATTACTTTGAAGATTATCAACGAACCATTTTCTTTAAAATTTGATTGTTCATTACTTCGTTTTCCCCTCTCGTTTAAGCATTTTGGTTTGCCATTATATAAGGGTTTTTTTTTTTTTTGGGTCTGGATTGCTGAGTATACGATCCTTGTCCGAGAATTAAATCGGATTTAATGGCATAGTCATAATTTTAATAATTGGAGTATTTTTCTTTTATGGAGTGCACGATAATTGGAGCTACTCCGTGCATTAAGTACAAATTACAAAATAAGAGCAAAATATGTTAGTAATTTGATACTTAGGGTGAAAATCTCATTGAACTGTCAAATTTGTACGATTCCTTGTCTTAAAAGGGTGTTTGGAAAGGTGGTGGGAACCGTTGGTTAGAACCACTTTTACTGTAACATGTGAAAGCTTTACACTGTAGCAATTTTTTTTTTTTATTATTTCTATAGCATATGAGAGCTTTACACTGTTTATAACTGAGTTTGTGATGAAAACCGTAGTTCCCACCACTCAACCAAACAACTGGTTAGGCTTTTTGTTTGTATGATACTCTTGAACATCATTGCAAATATATTCTATCTCATATTACACATTCGACTCTATCATAAATTATAGAGTACTCGGTTCACCAACTCTAAGTTTGAAAATAACAAAATAATAATTGAATAAAAGAATAATTGTCTTCATTAAACAATATCAAAAATTTCACTCGTTACATTTATAAATCCTATCAGCTTCTACCAACTCTCTCAGCTAAAACACAAGTACTAAAAAAA
Source organism: Artocarpus hirsutus (assembly GCA_946598075.1). Classification (NCBI taxonomy): domain Eukaryota; kingdom Viridiplantae; phylum Streptophyta; class Magnoliopsida; order Rosales; family Moraceae; genus Artocarpus; species Artocarpus hirsutus. Next base: position 5,438 of record CAMOHE010046223.1, on the reverse strand, counting down.
ATACTTGGGAGTTGGAAGACGTGAAAGAAAAGACCTCCACCCACACACATCCTGACATTAGTTGATCATAACAAAGTCATTCTTAATACGTGCATGGTATGTGCTGACGAGCGAAGGGGCTTATCACCAACGGCCCGTGCGGCAGCGGAAGATTTTGGAGCAACCACGGTTGTAAGGATTAGCCTGCTGACGCGGCATCTTTTTGTAATCGCAATCTGGGAGAGGCCCATTGGGTGCGGAGCATGGATTTAAATCTATTGCCGTTGCCAACGCCTGCTCCGCCACCACCGCCGCGCTTATTACCAGAACCAAACACACCAACCACGCCTTCATCTTTCCGAATCTTGCAAGGGACTTTTTTCCTTCCTTTTTGTAATTTCTTGGGTCCCTTTGGTTAGTAAGGACGTTATTGGTTTGTTTGGGACATTTTTTCTCGGAACATCTATGAGCTTTTTATATATGCTTTGGCTGAACGAACTTTGCCTCTTTTGGTGCGTTGGTTTGCGGTTGTTATTTGTTTTCTACATGTATGTGTTTTCTGTTGGCTGTGATTGATTTCAGGAATTTTGCCGGCTACATTTTGCTGGTATTTGTGAAACACTGCTTAGCTGAAGTATCAATTTACAGGTAATTTGGTTTGTATAAATTGTGAATTGCTAACCACCACGCATATATATATATATATATTTTATAAGAAAAAGAAAAAACCGTCACACATTTTTCACCACATAACCACAGCCCTTTTCATATCACATCTGTATTGACGTTTATGTATTACCTTTGTAGCAAAATAGGAGGAGAGGTAAATACAACCCTCATTACATACTCTTCCTCAAATGCTACTTTATTATTTTGACATGTGTTATTTTCAATTTTACCACACAAATTCACTACTTATAAGTTTTTTTTTTCAGGCTTATTTACAAGAGGTCCATTCATTCCCTTTAATCCTCACTACCTACATATCATTATTTACCAAAGTGTCCCCTTATTTTAAGGGTGATATTCTTGTAAATAAATTTGAAAAAAGTAGCTTCTTGTTATTATTGTTATTATTATTATTTTAAAGGAAGTTGGATGATTTTATTACGCACTTAAAATGTCAATGCGTACACGATGAGAAATAAACATAGGCATACAATCACGCCAAAGAACATTAACCGAATAAAATTGCATGACTAGCTAATATGTGGGCTACACAATTCCCTTCACGAGGGCATAGCAAACTGAGCCACAACAAGCCTCCAATCAGATACTTCGAATATATTCTACGATATCAGCTTCAATAGAGCGAGCTGGGGTATTATGGGTTGCTCGGACTGCATTAATTGCATCCGATTCAATGACCCAAGAAGTGAAACCAAGCTCCACATCCAACTTTGCACCTTTTCTGATGGCCATACATTTCGCAAAAAAGGAGCAGCAAGGACTAAGCCTTCCCGTCACTTGCCACAATACCTACACTGATGCGAGCCGCAAAGTTGAGCAGTACTGCTTCAACATTTATCGTAACTGTTGAGTCGATCAGGGGTTGGCAGTTATCAATAGCTCATCCGGAGGAATAGTCACTAAAAATTCTACCAGCTTTCTCAACAGCCTCCATGGCTGAGAGAGTTTTCCCTCCAAAAACTTTTGAGTTTTGGTTGTGCCAAATACACCAACTGATAACGCAGAACAAAGCTTTGTCCATCGCTTTGCCTTGACGAAAGACATGAGAGCATAATTCACAAAAAGGGTCCATCTCTGATGCTTCAAAGGATGTCCCTCATCGAACTGCAGTTCCAAATTTCTTGAGCCACAAAGCATGACCAGAGAGCATGTGTTACACTCTCAGATTCCTCTCCACAATGTGGGCAAGTGGTAGGGCCTACAATACCTCTTTTCCCGAGATTAGATTTCACTACTAAGGCCTTATGAGCAGCTCGCCATATGTGAATCTTCATCTTACTGGGTATCCGGCATTTCCATAAAAATTTACACCATGCCTGTTCTTAGTCTACAACCAAAGCTGTAGCTAGACGACCTCTCTCCATTTCTATCTTCTATCCCGAGCGCACCTTGTCACAGCCCTTGTTTTCAAAATGCCACACAGGTAAGTCATCACTGCCCCTATCACCAAGGGGATGCTAAGAATTAGTTCAACATCAATAGGCCATAATATAAAATTTATAGCATTTAAGAACCAGCGACCGTCTTAGCTATTGACAACCCCCCTCTTGTTCCTCCCAACAAAAGCGGGCAGGCATAGGTAGAAGTCATGTGTAGCACTATTGTCAAGACCAAGAAGGTTTATAATCATATCTCATCTTTTCTCATCCAGGTTTGGGCTAAAACTTACCTACATTTTCTGAAAGCTTATCTTCTGACCATCGGCAAGTTCATACTTCGATAAGACCTTCTTCAAGGCACGGCAACTTCTTTCGTCCACCCGACAAAAAAATAACACAGTCATCAGCAAAAAGTAGGTGTGAAAGCCTCAGGACCGATCTGGCACATTTAATACCTACCAATTGGTTGTCATCTTTAGCTTGCTTCAACAGAGAAGAGAAACCTTCAACACAAAGCAAGAATAAATAAGGGGAGAGGGGACACCCCTGGCGGATTTCTTGCTGTGGAAAAACCCTCCCAACTGGGCACCTATTAACCAAGAAAGAAAACTAGGCTGTCTCAACACAATCCATCACCAAATCAACCCAATGTCTAGAAAAGCCAAGCCTCCCCATAACAGCTCTTAAAAATTGTCATTCTATTCTGTTATAGGCCTTACTCATGTCTAGCTTAACCAACATCATACTCATCTTACTTCCAGTTTTCCTTCCAATAGTATATATCGTTTCAAAGGCCACTATAAAGTTTTCAGTAATAAGACGACCTTGAACAAAAGCACTCTGCTCATGAAATAATCCTTAAAAGTTGAACTTTCAACCTGCCAGCAAATGTTTTAGAGACGATCTTATATACCACATTACACAAACTAATCGGCCGATAGTCAGAAACTTTCTCTAGAGATTTTATCTTTGGAATAAGAACAATGTGAGTGCTATTAAGAGGTTTAACAGATTGATTACCATTTAAAATTTGCAAGCAGGTCGCTTTGACTTCATGTCCCACCAATTCCCAGTTTTGTTGGTAGAAGCCTGCATGTAGTCCATCCGGCCCCGGAGCTTTCGAAGCCCCCATTGAAAACCACTTCTTTAATCCCCTTTGCAGTGAACGAGCGTTAAGATCTTCCCTCATAGCATCCGAAATTCGCCCCCCAATTCCCATTAGAGCCTGGGCATTGTCTTCCGCTCCAGGCAACGTTGTGGAAAAAAATATTCTTGAAATAGTCCTCAATACCTTCCACTATACATTCTTTGGTTGTAATCTAGTCTTCCACTGAATTTTCGATTCCCTTAATCGAGTTCTTGTCACGGCGTTGGGAAGCTTTTGCATGACGTGAGTTTGTTTGTAAAAATTGAGATAAGGCATGTCAAATAAATAAACTAGCATATGAGAAAGATTTGTATTTGCCAAACCTTAAATATGAGCTAATATATTAAATAAATATAAATTAAAGGCTATCAGATAAGGTTGTCTAATTAAAAATGATCAATTTAGGTTTTGGGCTTTTAATGCATCATTAAGTGTGGGCCTCTTATGTGTAGAGACCAAAAAGGTAATTACTAATTTTATGATGGGCTAAATTGATAATTAAGGATAATTGCTAGGGTTTAGCAATTATATAAATGGGTTGTGGTCCCCAAGTCAGTAAGTACATTATTTTTCTATTCCCCATCTACAGAGAGATTACAGAGCATTTTGTAAAGGATGATTTACGTACCAGACTTGAAAGATCCTCAACCAAAGGACTCAAGAATCTCAACCAAAGGACTCAAGAATCACATTTAATCAATGGATTCAGGTTAGCTTCCGTATCTTATTAATATTCTTAATGATTTGACATGAATGATCTTGGGTGATGATGGTTTTCATCACAATTCTGTTTAAACAAGTGGTATCTAGAGCCTCTTCATGTTAAATCATTGGGAATCGATAATTTTTCTATATGTGATTCTCATTAAAAATTCTCAAATTTAACAATCTATGGCTCTATAAAATTGTTGAATTTAAGAACAATTGTTTGAAGAAACTTTGGTTTAATATTTTATAGAATTCAATATTCAGTATTCATATCTATATGCATATATATATAATTCGGTTCATATATAAGTGAATATGTGTATATAGGTATCAGTTGAATTATAATGCACGTATATACATGGTTTTTGGTTGAATTATGTTATAATATATATATTTTCAGCGTATAAAAAGGAAGCCGGCGGCACTCCTACCGTCGTCGATGTAGGACTCCGAGCGCGGCCGTGAGGCCACGCTGGAAAGACAGTGCCGCGGCCTCTAGCTACGGCGGAGCAGGAAAAGTGGCAGCCTCTAGCTGCCGCGTGAGGGAAGATCAAAAAAAAAAAAAAGGAAAGGGGATGATGGGGCCATTCGCCTGTGGCCGGGGTTGCGATCGCCGGCGTCGGCCCTTTCCCGTTGCAGCCCTAGGGTGTCGGCCGGAGCGTCCGCAGCAGATGTAGCGACGACCGTCAGGCCGCCTGCACGATGACCCCTAGGGCACCTTTGGGCTGGTCTGGGCTTCGGCCCAGACCTGAGAATTTTTTTTTTTACACGGGCCCAATTGGGCCCGTGACAAGTTATAACCCAGGGGCTTAACCCCTAGGTTACCAGTTCATAAAAAAAAAAAAAAAAGACACAAAGCTGTACACAGGCCCAGTTGGGCTCGTGACTGGTTTCGGTGGGCTGCGATACACGGGCTGGGCCTATGACCGGATGGTCACCAGGGGTTCATCCCCTAGGTGAACCGAAATTAAAAAAAAAAAAGGGAGGATGTCATGGGCCTAGGCCCATGACACAAAGATGAAAATAAAGGGGGGGCTGGTTTAGGATCCGGGTTGGGTCCTCCCGACTCGGTCCAGCTCCGACCCAGTCAAGTTGACTTTGATTGTTGACTTTGACTAAAATTTTTTTTATTATTTTTTTTAATTTTAATTTTGGTCATTTTTGGTGCAATTCTAAATTCAAATATTGGTATTTTATATATATTTTGAGGTGAATTAATTGAAGCAACATGTCACCAAAGTGGCCTTTCTTATGAAAATTAATTTGTTTTGGAATATAAACAGATGTGTCCATGCAACTTATGTGAATATTGACCAGCCCAAAGAAAGGCAATATTTGACAGAATTGCATGTACACCTGTGGTACTAAACACCTGATGATTATTTAGTTTTACATGTGAATAATAAATCGGCCCAAAGGAAGATTTATTGTTTGACATGTTCTTATTGTCAGTGTTTGATTACTACACCAAGATATCACTTACAAGTTAATATTTCTGTCCAAAGACTAAATATTAATGGAGTGTCCGATATCTT
>CAMOHE010046221.1:0-12541 GCA_946598075.1 Artocarpus hirsutus | reverse complement strand
TAAGACACCATAAATGCAACCCTTCTTGCTGTCCGTCCGTGTGATAGAGGATTGAAAATATTTGGGAGCCAGAAATTTAAAGGCTCTACCAATTTCGTCCCTTCCCATAATCGTTCCCACCAAACAGTTAATTCTTTCCCTTTCCCACAACCCAGCTACCCTTTTCCCTCTCCCTCCCAACATGTGTAGACTTTTGCTCTTCTCTAGCCTCCTCATATATTCATATATACATATATATATATATATATATATATATATATATATATAATATTAAATAAGGAAAAGAAAAAGTAAAAAAAGGCAAAAACTCAATCGCCTTTTCTTTTAATAAAGTGTTTACTTATAGAAGGGGAAAATTTGAAAAACGAGCCATCCAAAAAATTCAATTGGAAAAATGGCCTCTGTGTTTTGGCACAAAAAAAAGAGCCTCCTGGGCAAGAAAACTGCTTCAATTTTTTCAAAAAGATGAAGAAAAAAATTAAAGCAAGGAAAGGAACCTCAATAGGATGAAAAAAATAAACACTAAAGCAGTTTTTCTGTTCAAAAGGCTTGATTTTTAATGCCAAAAAAAAAAAGAGATCATTTCCCCAAAAAAAATTTTTAGTAAGGCCTTTTATCCAAAGGCCCCTTATAAAAGTATTAATGAAAATTTTATGGGCCCCAGATAGTATATGAAATGAGAGACAGAAAAGCTAATTTTTACATCTTTTTTAGTATTGATTCCTCATTAAAAAAATAAATGCTAAATTTATTTAGATGTCTAAAATTAAATATTATAATCTAATACTTATTTAGTTTTTTAAAAGGATACTTTAATAATTACATTAATATGAGTATCATTTTTAAATTAATAAACACTAGAAAGAGAATCAAATTGTTTTTTTTACATTAATAAATGAATAAATAAAGAATGAATGATCCTCGTTCTTATTATTTACTTTCTTTTTTTAAGGAAACATCTATAATAAGGTACGCTACTAGGGCACTATCTATAGTGCTTATTCTCTGGCCATAGTGATTAAATCCAATGGTGGAATGTGAAGAGATTGCACTCAAAATATGGTCAAGTGACCTGTGATTTTTTTGGGCTGATAAATGATACTTCTTTTCTAGAGATGCAGGAACAGGTCGGCTCGACCCGTTCTCCTTAGGCCTACACGAGACGTGGGCCAGGCTGGACCGCCCGGCTCATATTAGAATTACTTCGGCCCAACCTATCCCATGGGCCAATTTTACGTGGGCTAGGTCAGGCCATGTCGTAAGCCTTGAATGGGCTGGCTCATTCGAGCCCATCTATGAGTTAGAATGGGTAAGTCAATTTTGGCCCATCGTGGGTTTAGATAGGCCAAGCCATCTAAGCATGCAACTTTTTATTTTTAATTTTTAATTTTAATTGTTTATTTTTTTAATTTTTAAACAAGTTAACAAATATAAAAGTTTGAATAGTCAATAGAAATATGAAAAGGGATATTTTATTTACGATTGCCTTCTTGGTAAGGAAAAAAAAGTACAATCATGATAATTAGACATAAGATGTGTACAAAAATACTAAAAAACAAAAAAAAAAAAAGAAAAACATTATAAATGAAATTGGGCCACAATGGGCCTTGGATGGCTGGCCCATTGAGGGCCTATATGGGCCTTACACAGGCCGGGATGGGCCAGCCTATGATGGGCCTAAACATACCGGCCTGACCCGACCCAAGCCCAGCTTGGCCCACCGTGTCGGGCCAGCCCATGGGCGATATATGTTGGCCCAGCCTAACCTACCAATATGTATGGACCGGACCGTGCCTTGAGCAGCAACAGGCCATGCCGGCCCAGCCTGTCACTGTATTAGGACGGGCCCGTGCCGACCCACGAGCCCCGATCTATTGTTGCATCTCTATTCTTTTCTACTTTTTGGAAAGAAAAATTGCATATTACAAAAAAGCCATTGTCTTCTTCCCTTTGTTGCTACAACTCGCTCTATAACTACCCATGTTTTGGAGATGATAATCTTTTTTCTACTATTAGTTTTTACCATGTCTCAACTCCTAACAAATATTTGAAATATGAATGTAGTTGATCTATGAATGCTCTATTCTTCACTTGTTAAATCTAGGTTTCATGTCTCTCTGAAGACTTTGAACTATCTACAATAATAATTCGATGAAAGCAAAGACCCCTACTAAATATCTTGAAAGCCCAAATGTAGTGTGTTTGAGGGAAAATAAAAATTTTAAAAAAAAACTGGAGAAGATTAACACATACCCAAAGATTATGTTTTTCTTTGGATCTATTTTCATCAATTCTCTTCTATTTTTGTAAATAATAACTTTTAGTGCAACTTTTAATAATTGTGGTGCAACAATGGCAAGATCTTTCTATAAATATAGTTCCAAAATTGACCAATTGGAGAGAATGCGAGGTAATTTGTCTTGCAAGAAATCCGTGTTTGAAGGGGAAGGAGGAAGACAATTAAAAAAAAAAGAGGGTAATTTGTCTTGCAAGAAATCCGTGTTTGAAGGGGATGTAGGAAGACAATTAAAAAGCAAGTATTGCAAGAAATCCGTGTTTGAAGAAATCCGTGTTTGAAGGGGATGGAGGAAGACAATTAAAAAGCCAAAAAAAAAAAGTAATTTGTCTTGCAAGAAATCCGTGTTTGAAGGGGATGGAGGAAGACAATTAAAAAGCAAAAAAAAAAAAAAAAAAAAAAAAAAGGATGTTGGTGGTAGTTGTTTACCTAAAAAAGAAAAGAGTTGTCGTGGAATATTTATTAGTCAAAGCCAATCTATACACGAACTAAATCATAATTGTACGACGTGGTATGCAATTTCCGCAGAGCCAAACGGTTACACACTACGGGTATTGTGCCAAACACGCACACTATTCTAGATTTTCCACTTTTTGAAAACCTCAACGTACGCTCCCTAAATATGGTGCGGAAACCAGACACAATGCAGTTTGAAAAAACGATTCTAACATTGCTCTCACATGTTATTCATTCTTATACGTCACAGTCATTAAACTAAAATTATTAGTTTTGATTATCTTTTTAAACAGCCTATAACATTAAATATTTAAGCAGTTAGTTTCAACTACTTTTTTGAACAGCTTCTAACACTAAACATTCCAGACCTACATATATAATTTCTGGATCAATGCAATTGCTCGTCCTATGTGAATCTATATTATTATGCCCAAATTTATCATATACATACACACATATATAATTTTGTTTACAAATCGTAACAAAATGTAATATATGTGGACAACATAAGAGTAGTGGAAGATAAATTAGGGAAGGCTTTGGCTGTAATTAATAGATCAGTTTCAAGATCTTATCTTGAGCCAATGAAAATATCCTGACATGGAAGAAGATCATGGCATACCACTGCTACCATTTTTTTTTTTTTTTTTGAGAATGACAAAAAATTATGCCTACATCACTGAAGCAATCTATAACTTCGTTTAAGAAGCATGTTAAAAAAAAAATTAATTTATTATAATATAAAATTTTCATATGCTACATTAAAAAATATAAATTTATTACACTATAAAACTTATAGGAACTATAATTTTTAAGTTTAATTGATTTTTTAAATACACTCGATAGCTAATTAATTATAGATGAGAAATGCATTCCTGTAAGGTGGTCCTTACTTACCCTCTCTCTCTCTCTCTCTTTCTCTCTCTTCTCTCTATATAAATACACGTCATATTATCGCAAAGCCCGTAGGGCCATAATTTTCAAAAATTTAGCGATGATTGCGTCCTTTTAATGATAATTAGATGTTCATTTTGTCGGCTACGTAGAAGCATAAATCCCTTGGTAGCTAACAATTATTTTATTGTGAATAGATCAGTACGTACAAGTCTATCGACGAAGGGAGGAGAAAGCAAAGTAGTTTTCATGCTTTAAAATATTTCAGCTCTAGCCAAAATTTCTCGAAGTACATATACTTACCCAAACGTGATTCATTTATTTATTTTAACCCAGAGGTATTGTAGAAACTTAAAAACATTAAGTCAAAAAAATTAAAAAAAAAACACAAAAAAAAGCTTGGAAGCCATCAAAGAACTTAAACAAACAAAGGTACAATAATAGCAATCAACACTTTCTCTTCTCGACATTTCTCTGTCTGAGAAGGTTTATTAGTTTAAAACTTATTAAAAAAAGAAAAAAAAAGGAAATTCAAAACAAAGAAAAAAAGGGCACTTTTTTTTTTGGTTATCGGAGAGAACGACTGAATCTTCAATTTCAAATTAATTTATTTATTAGTTCTTGGTTTTGACGGTCCCAGCTTTAGTCAACGACGTGAAGGTAACCTTTGACCCGACCAAGAACAGCTCGTCCTTGCAAGTAAAAGTGTCATACCGCAGAAAGAACTCGACGAGCAAAACCCTAGCCACCAGCACCACCAGGTCCCTGCCCGCGCACTGCTTGTTGTCCACCGTTGGCGCCTCCGTCTCCCTCCCGTTCGACCAGTACACATAGTTGAGATTCTCCTCCGCTTTCCCCATGAACCTGTACGGCACGAAGGACTCGGCATTCTCGAAAACCTTCGGGTCCCTCGTGGCGAACGGCTGGTAGCCGAAGATCATCTCCCCTTTCTTGATCTTAAAAGACGCATCATGGCTCTGGATCACCAAATCCTCCTTGGCGTGCGCGTACTGGAACGGAACCGGGGGCTCGATTCTCAAAACCTCGTACACCATGGACTTCAACAGCGGCATCTTCTCCAGCGCCGCCAAAGTCACGACCCCGCCTTCCTGCTTCACGACGTTCCTGATCTCCTTCGCCAGGTTGGCGTGCCATGTCTGACCGGCGCGTCCGAGCCACTTGAACAGCCCCGGGAACAGAACCTTCAAACCGCCGTAGGTATTAAAGCACGTGAGGAAAATCAAGTTGTGACAAGCCTCGTCTCTCTCCAGCCCGTAGTCCTTGGCCTGGTCCAGTATGGCGCTGGCAGAGGACGAGAAAGCTTCGAATATTGTCTTGTACTTGGATTTCACTAGGAAAGCCGGGATTGGGAAAGTGTGGATAAGAAGATCTTCGACAAGTTGGAGAATCTTCGGAACTCCCAAGGTTACTAGAGGTATCACTTGTGGGACCAACCAGATGTCGACCGTTTTGTTTCCTTGAGGTCCAAGGGAAGTCTCCGACGGGCTCTTGTCGCAGAAGAGTTGGAAAACGTAGTTAAACGACGCGTTGTCGCTTATCGGGTTGAAACTAACTTCTTTGGACGAAGCAAGCTGGGATTCCAAGGTGTTGAAGAGTTCTGATAGGGATTTTCTCAGGACGGGGATGAAGTTGTCATGCTTGGAAGCGAGGACATTGAAGAAGTAGCCCTTTAAGGCCTTGTGTTTTGGCTCCGATGGGTCAAGGAAGGAGAGGACGCGGTAGCCGCCGGTGAAGTTCACAGAGGGCATGTAGGTGCCGTCGAAGACGTTCTTCTTCTCGACTTTTGTCGTGTCGAAGAGGATCGGGAAGCTGACGGCGTCGAGGAGGACGACGACCCTCGGGTCCTTGGCAATGAAGGGGCCCGGTGGGGCGTTGGCTCGGAAGACGGTGGACTTGTACTTCTGCTGCCGGACGCGGAAGAACTCGTCCCGGCCTTGGTTGTAGTAGAAGTCCCATCGGTCCAGGACGGCTCCGATGATCGGCAGGCCGTAGCCGCCAGGGATCTCTTTAGAGGGGAGCTCATCGTCGTCTTCTTGTGGGCTGAAGAAGAACGGTTGTTCCTCGCCGAAGGGGGAGGGAATAGGGTAAGTTGGAGTTAGAGAAGGCATTTTTTTATTTTTTTTCAAATTATGATCTTAAAAGCAAAATGGTAATAGTGCTGCAAGCTAGTAGTGGTGCAAAATGCTGAAATTTTAGTGTACATTGTATAAAGTTTGTGGCCGTCAATTTATAGATGGTTAATACAAAACATTCATCGTTGGGATTCATTTATAGGGCATAATTTAATTTCGCAGATAAGAAAATTATAAGCAAAAAAAAAAAAAAACGTGTTCTTTTAAGCAAGAAGGTAGGTGATCGAATTGACTAAATGTAGTTCTTTTTTTCCACTTTTTTTTTTTTTTTATCTCTCTTAAGAGTTTGTGCGTGGCAGTCTGTGAATGCAAGAACTATATTGGTGTGACATTGCAAATGTTAAAATATCACGTGTACGGATAAGAATTAACACAGAAACCAAAAAAAATTAATCACATCTTAATTTGGACTAACTTCTTGTTTTTGTCACGATTCTACACCCAATTAAATCTTAACTGCTTAAAGATTTATATTCTCTAGTTTTTGTTTACGTGATAAGGGTATTAAAGTTAAATGACATGATAAATAAACACACAGAACAAGAAAATGAAAGGAGCCACGTTTAAGGAAAAGGACTCATAATAGTACCGAGATTGTTACATAAACTTGGGTTTAAAATGATCGGTAAGAGTGAAATTTTTATATTATAGTAATTTTTTTACTATAATATAATATGTAAATATTTTACATTATTTTTAATTAAAAAATTGATAAGAATTAATTTTATCAAACACATTAGAAAAAAAAAAAAAGGATAAAAAAGAAAAAAAAGGGAGAATGAAATTAAAGGAACCGTCCTTATAATTTCCTTTTCGACTTTCAAGATAAAAAAGTAAATCTATGCGTTATATGGCGTTTGGTTTGGAACCATCGGTGTCCATGCTCCAAACATTGATAATTCATGACAGCGAAAAAAAAAGTAGACATATAAAGTGTTTGTGGGGGTTCCAACTGGTTTTATTTAAATATGCTATAGGTGCATAAAAAAAAAAATTATATTTTTTTAGAATTATAGTATGTAAAAACTTTATATTATATTGATAAAAATTTTTTGGTTGAAACTAATAATATAAAACATCCTAATAATAATTTAATTCAAAACTTCAGCTCCAGTCCCCTAAATGAATTTCCTGGGTCCGTTCTGATCTAGGGGTGTTATTTGCAACTATGTTGAGGGGGCTATGCTTTGTTTTATCACCCTGTTGTGTTTCAGGACTTGTAGCCACTCTCGTATATTTACAATTCAACTTATTTTTCTCCGAATTAATAATTAGTCAACGTGAAGATATATATATGATACGGATATTTTCATTTTTATACTACGTATTTTGAGGTTATTAAAAAATCAAACCTTGTAGTTTAAACTTTAACACTTTTATATCTTCATATTTTGAATTCATGTTAAATTCCTACTTTTTTCTCTATCAACAGTTAATTTTAACTACAAAAAGACCTAAACATCTTTGAAGAAAAACTAAAAATACATTTAAAAAATTAAGAAAAATTTAACATTTTCAAAATATAAAGAATATTTAAGTATTTTATAAAGTTAAAAAATCAAACTTTGACCTAAAAAATATAAAAATGTAACATAAATTTAAGACGTGAAGGTATAATAATATTAAAATTTAAAATCCAAAATATATACTTCCGATAACCTCAAAATAACGAGCATAAAAATAAAAATAACTCTATGTGATATGTAGGGATAACTACTATAAGATCTACCAAAAAGTCTCATTAATTAGAGAGCTTATTTTAATTATTAGATTTAATCTAATGATTCAAAAAAGTCTAGTCCACTTAAGCTTACAATAAACCTGCCAACATCCAACCTAACATCAGCTTGGCCGTAAGTTCGACCGTGGATGATTCCTTTCTTGTTTTTTTTTTTTTTTCAACGCCACCTCTGTCACTAAAACCACCTTCTTCTTCAACAAACCCACCTTCTTCTTGAGCAAACTGAAAAAAAAAAAAAAAAAAAAAAAAGAGTAGTCTTCTCTCAATCTATCTTCGCTTTCTTCTCTCAACATTTTTATTTTCTTCCCAATGTTAATCATTTTTTCCTGCATTTATTTTTAATTTTCCCAACCTTTGCCTGGAATCATATTTTTTTGGAAGTCGTCTCTTGTCTGGTTGGAAGTATTCAATCTAGATCGTTAGCCTCTCTCATGTTCAATCTCTTTTCAACCTTCCGCTTCGTATAATCCTCAGATTTTCTTCGCCAACATTAGATTTTCCTTCAAAAGTTCTCAAATTCGAACAAATCTTTTGAACTTTCAAATTCGAACATTATAAATAAATAAATAAATAAACTTTTAAAAAAAATTATGAGATAATAATTTGGAACATTTGAAGAAAGAATTAGCGCTTTAAGAAAGAATTATTATTATTATTATTATTTTGGGAAACTCAAAAGTTAAATTGAATTTAAAAGGTAGGTCAATAATAGAAATCACTGTAAATTCGCAGCAAAGGAAACAATTTTTCCTTTTGCCTTTTACACAGTGCGATAGGAAATATCGTTGAAGCTTAAGGGGATGATTCTGGAATCTGTACTTTGATGAAGATGGGGACCAAATGGGATTAATTTGAAAACAGGACCGAAAAAAATTTTCAACTAAGAAAATAGTTTTTTTTTGAATAAAATAATAAATTTTTTTGAGCACTAAAACTGTTTTAATTTTTTTTACAAAAAAGACTGTATCGAATCGAAGAGAAAAAACTAAATATAGTGTAAAAAAAAAACTAAAATTATTTTAGTGGTTAAAAAGTTAATTTTGTGATGCTAAAATTAAAAAAAAAAACCATTTATCAAAATTTTTTTTTTTTTTTTTGTCAAAAAGTTGTTTTTAAAAATCCTTCAGAGAAATGGGTTTTGGATTTATAACCTGCTGTAAATTTTGCATTGGACAGTGGCAAACTCGTTATTCTGGTCAAAGTAATGGTTCTTTTAAAACTAGTTGACAGCTCCTTTCGAGAGAGAAAACTGACACGTGGCAAACGTTGACAAATTGGTATATAAAAAATTGTTCAGTCAGTGCTGCTAAATTTCCAAGGGTACACCAGCAACCATTTTTTCATATACTATAACCAGGACCCACCGCCAATCTAACAAAACTGAACCATCAGATTGTCTTGTCTCTCACGGTGCAAGAGTCTTATAGCAGTTCCCATGGTACATACTATTCACTAATAAAAAAAGGAAAAAGGAAACTATTAAAATCCGCCAACAAAAAATTTGAAGACAAACTAATTTAATGCACTGCAGAATCCATCGACCCAAATGATGCATCTTTTGGGCAAAAAATAAAGAGTAAAGTGTTTATTTTGATTTCGTGCGCATCGTTGTTCTTGTCTCACATTATGTCTTTGCAATAATATTTTTTACATTAATCAAAATCTTTGATTAAAATAATATATTTGGGCTGCATGGCCCACTTATATCAATAATAACGCAAGGTTTGATTCGCGTACATCGTTGTTCTTGTCTCATATTTTGTCTTGTCAATAATATTTTCTCACATTTATTGAAATCTTTGATTAAAATAATATTTAATTAAAAATGAAATGGTATTTTAATTGATGTGTAATATTGGGTTGTTTGTCTTTTTATACTATACTATGTATTTTAAATTTATTCAAATAATATATATTTTGTGTACACAAATTTATAATTTTTTTCTATCAATTTGTCAAAAATACATTCAAATAAAAAAATAAGATAACTTTAAAGCTTTTAAAAAACTTTATATTAAGGTTTTTGTCTTAAAAATACATAAAATACCTTTAAAAATAGGTGTTTCATGTGGTTTTATTTTTGTTTTCTTTCTTTTTTTTAAAGTTTTAGTTTTTTCTTTTTTTATTTAAAGATAGTTTAGTCATTTTAAAGGTTAAAATCAACTATTAATTGAGGAAAAATATAAATTTATATATTAAATCTAATCTGAATGTATACATCTGATGAGACTAAAAATTAAAGGTACAGTTTTTAAATTAATCTAAAACAAATGGTATATGTAGATAAGTATCCCTATAAAATTCTCGAGTAACTCTAGCCACACCCACTTCCAAAATAGCCCATAAATATTCAAATAAGTAGCTAGAGATGTATAATACACAAATGAACTTAAGAGTAGCTCTCACAAGTATGTGTTAAGATAAAATCTTACCCGTCTTTGTATAGGATGTTTAGAATAGTAGTTTAAACCATCAGCTTAGATTTGAAAACTGCAGCATGTGAGAGCTTACACTGTAGCTTTTTACTATAGTATGTGAGAGCTTTACACTGTTTAAAGTTTAAACCATTGATTTGAGCTACTCTTCCAAACACCTTAGTAGTATGTCAAAAACATGCAATGACAGTTTTTAAACTATTGTTTAACGCGCACATGAAACCTTTGAGACTCTAAGAGAGCACATTAGATGACGGATTTTAACATTAAAAATAGCACATTTAAGGATAATTTTTACAAAACTGTGATTAAAAGTCTCTAAATTTTTCTTTTAAAAAATCCTTTTAACAAAAAAATATTTTGTTGCTTAAACAACAATTTTTTCAAATATTATTCACAAATTAGACAAACACGATTCACATTTCATCAAAGAACACGACTAGTGATTTTCTAAACAATTTATTACAAACCTTTCTTCTCATTTATAATCAATATGTAATACAAATACCATAAACAAAATTTTCTCTATAAAATCTAACTAACAAAAATTACGTACTTTGAACATGGTAGTAAATAACAACAAAAGATAAACGATTCTAGCTAAAAGTAAAAGACGAAGGAATTAGGAGAAAAGCATCATGGTGAACATCACAATAAGATCATGATTGAGGGAGGTTGCAAACATGGTGGAGAGGAAGACGATCCACGGGCATGGTCATGGCAGTCCTAGCGGCAACGGTCTTGATAGGGGGTTGAATGAATAATGATTGTGGAACAAGTAAAGAAAAATAGAAGAAAGAGGGCAAAGTTAGAAAGAGAGTTGAGAGATGAGAAAAAGAGAAGGATTAGAAAGAGAACGAGGAAGTTGAGTTTGTAAATCAAAGAGACACAAGGATGGAAGAAAATAGCTTGGACTTATAGAAGGAATGAAAAAATTTGAATATTTTTAAAAAACAAAATGAAAGGGAAAAGGTACTTTCATATTTTTTTTTCTGAATTTTTTGGACATAGATGGTTGTTTTTAAAAATATCATCATCTAATATAGCATTTTAGATGACGTTTTCTAAAAAGCTATCATCTAATAAACGCATGTGGAATTCTAAAACATAAAAAGCTCCATGCTGTGTTGCTTTTAAGTATTAGAAGACGGTTCTGGTTAAATTCTAATTTAATTGACAATGTTTAATCTATAAATTGTTGTTGTTATAGATTATCGCACTTTGTTTTTCTTCCCCACATCTTTCTTAAAAAAGAATTTTAATATCACACTTTGTTTTTCCTCTTCGCATATCACTATAGGAAAATAATCCTGTAGCGATGACATTTTTAACGACAACAAGTGATTGACATATAGTGGCGATAAATTATTATGACAACTGCATGGAAAATTATATTCCTCCATTGTGGGGCCCACTTAAAGTTTGGAGCGAAATCTCACCTATTGAACTTATATGTTCTATTTTTGTGTTTTTTTTTCTTCTTTTAATAATATTATGTCATATTAATTAAAATATTTTAATTGATATAATTAATAATATAATATTTTAATTGTTATTGTATTTGAATTGATATAATATAATATTATTAAAGGGGTATAAATAAAACATGAAAAAAAGAACACAAGAATCATATCTAAATCTAGTAGGAAGAATAAGAAGATGTGAAACAATTGTGCAAGAGTCTTGTACTACTTTGCGGTCAAATGGATCTAATATAGACACGTGTGCAAAAGTCAAATCCAAAGGCTTTTAAAAGTCTGAAGCGAAATAATGTAGCATCCCAAAAAAAAAAAAAAAAAAGTACAATCTTGTGCAAATATCGAAATCAAAAATTTCTTGTCGCCCTTTATTAGATCTATCCATTATGAAAAATAACACAAGGAAATGGTAAAAATTATTCGTTAGGATATTTTTATTATAATATGTAAAATTTTATATTATAATAATTTTTTTATTATTATTATTATAACATAAAAAAAATTTATACTATTTATAATTAAATTTATAATAAAAATTATAGTTTCTACCGTTTAGTCGATCAACCGCTAATTTAATGTCCATATCTAAGGTGTTTATATAGCAAATGATCACTTCGCCTACGTGTTTTAAAAAGTATCATGTCCTTTTCTTTGGGTTTTTTTTTTTTTTTTTTTTTTTTTGTTTTGTTTTATCTTTAACACCATCTTTTGTTCCACGTCAATACTGTATTTTCCCTGTATGGGTGCAAAAGTTTTGCATTTCCTTTTTTTTAATAATTTAAAGTACTTGTGATTGCATGTATACTCAACGATAATTGTACACATGACTAAAAAAGTACAAAGTTTGAATTGACAATGATTGTTAGTCCATTGCTTTTCTATGTATAATTTATTTGTTGTCTTTTTTTCTATTTTTTCAAAGGTGATTTTTTTCTCAGTAAAGCCTTTTTAAAGCCTATTTTTTAGCTTTTGCTTCTTTTTTGTAGGTTTTTTTATTTTGAGTTTTTTAAATTATGAATTCAATGTTTTTTCTACAGCGTTTTTTTTATCAAAATTCCTTTACCCGTGAACACGGGCATTTGAGTCCT
>CAMOHE010046220.1:1360-20931 GCA_946598075.1 Artocarpus hirsutus | reverse complement strand
ATATTTATTTTTTAGTTGACCTTGCCTTTTTTTGGGTAATTAAGAGGCCAAACTTGTGATTAAATATTTGATAGCCTGATTTCACTTTCCCTCCCATAATAATATTTTGAATTTTAATTTCTAAACTTCATATTCGTTGAACACGTGCATTAGGATTGCAAGGTGTGGTCTTGTTTTTTCTTATTTTTCATTAGGTTTAGCTCCTCCGTTTTCACACCAATAATTTTTGGTTTTTTCACGTAAATATTTACATCTTTTTCTTCTTCTTTTTTCCGCTAACCTCAACATTCATTTGTTTTCTTTTTCTTTTTCTCTCTCTGTTTCTTTTTTTCCTAATTTCTTTCATTCTTTTTTCATGCCACACAAACCCTTGTACTTTATTTTTTTTTTTAATGTTTTGGTTAATGTTTTGGGTTTTTAATACTAATATACTACGGTGAAGTTTTCCATTCACAACCGTTATCATTGTGATAATGATGCATTAGTTATTCCAATTGTCATCATCACAATTATTATTATTTTTCCGTTCCTAACCTATTTCATGATTATTTATGACTTCATTATGTAACAAAATTTTTAATTATAACTATGAATTCATCAGCAAAACGATATTTTTCAAATAACTCTTTTAATTCTATTTTGTTTTACATGTATACGTTTAGTTTTAAATCTTCATCATAACTTCCGTATTCATTATGTTAATGAAGGTATGTGACATTGAAAACTTTTATAAATAGGAGTGGTTTTGCTGAAAGATCAGTGTTGAGGGGAAAAGCTATTCATTATAAAGTAATTTTTAAAATTTGTATGTTCAATGCGAATTTAATGGCCATTTTAAATTGAGAAGCTTCCTTTTTTTCAAAAAATACATTATATTACATTATATAGATAAAACATTTTACCTTCATTGCAAAAAAGGGCACAATAGAAACTTATTATTTTATTATTTTGTGTTGATTCATATTATTAGTAGGGCTTGCAATTTATATTCGTATGTTGTGTTCATGTCAGCACGATTACAGCACGACACGATTAGTCTGAACACGAACACGACATAATTAATAAAAATGACTGAAACGCAAAAACAAATATGAACCGCCTATGACATAAGTAATACGACACGATCAACACGATTATTAAACAAGCCGTGATAGGCTGACGCGATAAAAACACATATATAACACGTTTATGACCCAGTTAACTAAAAATAAAAAAAATAAAAAAAGAAGAAAAAATTATCATGTTTAGTTCCAAGACATAATAAAACACTCAAATTAAGTTTTAAACATAACAAACATTTTCAATTCGAAATTCAAACTATAACCACCATTAAAATGTTTCTATCTAAATGTCTAACAATAAACAATATAAGGGTATAAAACATCAGTCTTCTTGAGCTTGAAATAAGGTCCCCCAATCTAAGGTCCAAGCACTCTCCAAAAGTTTTCAATATTTCACCTGATTTAAGATTTCAAAGAATAACAAAATTAAACAAATCAACAAAGTTAACAATGTAAGTATTATAAAATGCATATTACCTTTCATTGCAGTTGAAGTGTCGGGGTTATAAGAGCCTTGAGTAGATCCGATAATAGGCTCATTAATATCCAAACTAAAAACAACTTCAACAATGTCATTCATCACCATACAAATTAATTTTTTATTTTCTACACATAAACTTAAATGATTAAAATAACACAAGACATGATCAACAATAAACAAAAAATATAAAAATTAATAAATATACCTTTATCTCCAAATAGCTAATCTCTAGCACAAACCAATACCTCAAATATGTTAGGTTTGAGTGAACCCCTATATTAATCCAACACTCGTCCTCTAACACTAAAGGCAGACTCAGATGCAACAATAGACATTGAAATGCTTAATATATCATGAGCCATACAAGACAGCTCTAGATAACGAAACTGGTTTCCTTTTCAAAATTCAAGAACATCCAACTCAACTGTCGGTTGTATCCTTGGCTCATCTAAATAAACCTCTAACTCTGTTTTTTGGATAACAACTTGCTCTTGGCTTTCAAAACCGTTGAACTCCTACAATCACAAACATATTAATCGAGAGCATGGCAAAGCAAATTAATTAATATAAATTAGACAATCATTCACATTGTGTTTATTTGTTTATATCAATTCATATATAATTGCTTACATGATAATTGGTATGCATAAATAAGAAAAAAAATATAGCACATATATGCTTATAAATTGAGAAAATTTATATTTTACCTTCAATACTTTGTTTTGCTTCGGTAAGAATTTCTCTGTTGGGTTCTTTGCAATTGTAGTAGGAGTTACACTTTTAGAGGTTGTTGGAGGAACCTTGCCATTAAACTATTCACCAAACAACATTTCCAAATTCCTCTTGACGTCAAAAAACTGCAATGAGAAAAATAAGCCTAATCCACAAACTGTAGCTTATAGCGAGGATCAAGCACTACTGTTTTTGCCAATATCAAACTAAAATCTTTCCAATATTTCTCAAACTTGCTAAGCATCGCTTTTCACATAATAGTCACAATACTCACATGACTTCAATGACGAATAGCAAGTGTAGACGGTTGGAAAGTACAAATTTTCTGTGGGGTATTTAACATCGGAGAAAACACAAGTAATGTTATAAAAAGTTCCAAAAAGTCATTAATTTTCTTGGCCCTTTCCGACTCATCCTAAGAAGGACAGTCTTTGTAATTAGATTCACTCAAAGCCAAATGACAGAATACACGTCAATAATACAAAAAACTATCAAGCATGAGAAAATGGAATTTTGTCTTGTTGGTACATCTTGCCTCAACCCTCTTTTAGAATCAAGACCCATAAGATTTACACACTCTAGAAACTTCTTTCAAATTTGTGACCTTCTCATATATTTCACACTTTCATGTATCTTTTTAACCACATTATCAATATCTTTTGATCCCTCTTGCACTACAAGGTTCAGAACATGGGTACAACAACGAATATGAAAAAAAGAACCTTTAGGAATAAGTGCATTCCTTTCCTTCAATTGATTCTTCAACAAACCAATAGACACATTATTAGAAGAAGCATTGTCCAAAGTAAGAGTAAACACCTTATTAGACATTCCCCACTTAAACAACAATGCATAAAGCTTTTTAGACAATGCAAGACCAGTATGTGGAGGTGGCATGAGCAAAAATTCAAAATTCTCTTTTGCAATACCCAATCTTTATTAATAAAATGGGCAGTCAATGTCAAATACCTATCTGTAACTATGGAAGTCCACAAGTCAGAGGTGAGACAAATTCTACTAGGGTTCAACTCCAACATAGACTTGATTCTAACTTGTTCCCAAGAAAACATTTTTAACACATCTGCCTTTAAAGTATTTCTAGACACCAAATTGATCTCAAGATGCAAATATTGATAAGTCGCTCTAACAGCTTCATATTCGATAAAGGAAAATGGAAGATCATGTATAATGATTGCTGTTGTGATCAATTCATGAAAGTGTTCAGGATCAAACCTCTTTGCACTCAATGCCATGGACCCTTTATCTTGCGATAGCAATAGTTAGCCAACATCGCGTGTGTCTCTATGTTGAAATGTTTCCATGACGCAACATGCTTCTAGTCCTATTCTTGCTTTTCACTTTCTACACTCCATATATTTGGCTTTAGGAATCCCATCCGCACCCACCAGAAGCTTTTCAAAATATGACCATATAATAGAAGTAAGCCTCCTTTTGCGTTTATTCTCATTCTCCTCCTCTAATGCATTAGGCATATTAGAAGGCTCATTGGTAGCAATAGTACCACTTTCCGACTCTAGATTCACTTGAAGACCTTCATCTATAGAAGCATCCATCTAAATAAAAAAAGAGGCAAAATAAATAATCAATTAAGAAACCAATATATGCTGAAGCGTACAAAGAGCTTGAATTAGATGCTAGAATGAGGGGAAAAAAAAGGCATCTATTTTTCAAATCTGTCCCCTAAGTAAATCACATGATTTAGCAAATTGCAAAAAACAGTAAAACTAAGTAGCGAACTATTGAATATCTTTTCAATATCAGCAGGAAAAATAAACCAAGAGGACGGGATGATAGCAAAAATTTCATCAGCTTTTATATATAAATCAAAGAAGATTTCACATTATGAGATTATAAAATGAACATAAAATTTTAAAATAACATTGAGCAAACTACAGTTATCAGATTCCACATATAAAATTAAAATAACAAAACCAGAGTTTCTTGGTCATTCAGCAATTTACAAACATGATACAAATGGGTCGTTAAACTTGTAAGATTATAATTGACTGGCCAATATATATACCCCATCCAACAACGACATTAACATTGCCAAGTTTTTTCAACCTTGAACGGCTCTAACAGCATAGGAAGACCCAAGGACAGATTACAATATTAGTCTATGCTTTTTGTTTTCTTTTTTTCAACTCACTCAAACTCCGCCATTAAAACAAATAAATCAAACTCTCTTTTTCAAACTCACATAAACAACCGACTAAAACTCGCACAAGAACCATGTTCGTGTTTTTCATAAACATACCTCGGGGTTGAAATTGGGAGACGACGGCAGTGGGAACAGGGAAGGCGACGGCGGCAGGAGACGACGGCAGTGGGAAGGCGACGGCTCGTTGTTGTGTGAGGCGAGGGTTTGGGTGGTGGTGAGGTCGTGAGTGAGTGCTTCAAAGTTAAAATACGTTTGTATGAATCTCTGAATAGAATGGCTGGGGTTTGAAATTGGTATGGACATGCATTTATATTTTAGAATTTAAATTTTAAATATTTTTATTTTTAAGCTTAAACGTGCTATAAATAGACGAGTCGTATTGTGTCGTGTCGATACGTTTACGGACGTTTAACTCAAACGTGTTAAAGCGTGTTAAATGTGCTAGCACGAATCCAACCTGTTTATCTTCGTATTATTCATGTCAGCCCATTTATAGATTAAATCTATTTATCTTATGTCGTTTTAATATCGTATCATTGTAACAGTTTTTGAAATTACCGGCCCTAATTATTAGGCTTCCCCTTCAACAATAAATTACTTCGTCTCCTTTTCCACCAAAAAAAAAAAGACAACTAATCTTCAAGTTGGATGAGCATATTTATGCTCCACAATGCTACTTCTACCATGTTCAAATGAATTAAACCACAAGGGGTTTGAGTGGTTATTAGCGCGCATTTAGACGTTTCTTTGAGCATAGAAGATAGCCTAAGCGTCACCTGTCGGTTTACCGAGCATGCTTCAACTGTTAACTTATAATTTTCACTAAATATGTACACCGTATAGGAAATTATAATTTCTTCTAAAATCTTAATAATTCTAATATTA
Organism: Artocarpus hirsutus; assembly: GCA_946598075.1. Lineage (NCBI taxonomy): Eukaryota > Viridiplantae > Streptophyta > Magnoliopsida > Rosales > Moraceae > Artocarpus > Artocarpus hirsutus. The sequence continues at coordinate 15,590 of CAMOHE010046220.1, read as the reverse complement.
ACGGAAGAAGGTGCTCGTAATTCTAAATCTGTCTTTTTTTTTTTGGAATTCTCCCTATTCTAATATTTAATAAGCCTGCATATTGTACTGCTAATTCTAATTGGAGCGTACATTGGTAAGCAAATTTTGAAAGCCAGTGAAGCAGAACACATTTTGTGCATCTCTCGGGAAATAAATGCCAAGTCACAAGTCAATATGCTAATGCCTGAAAATGGCTTTAAATTACATGATAAAACTGGTAAACAATGTTCCATTGCAGATATTTCTCGACGAACTACAACTAAATCATCGATGTAAAATCACGCTTGTTTTGTTCCTTTACAAATTTTCACAACAGTTTCTTTCGCATACCCAAGATTATTTACCGGTCGATTCCCTCGATTTTGTCCTCAACTTCTGAGTACAACTGCCTCAACCGTTCAATGTTCTCTTGTGAAGTCTCCCAGTAGCCACGCCCATTGGCCTCCAAGAATGTCTGCACCAACTTCCTGAAGGAGTTGGGGTTGGTGCTCATCAGCCTGTTCAACATCTGTTCATCTTGAATGAATGTTGTGTTGGCCTCTTCATAGACCCAGTTGTCCACTTGACCAGAAGTTGCACTCCATCCCACTGTGTTGGTAAGTCTCTTCTCAATCTCCCGAACACCCTCATAACCGCTCGACATCATTCCTTCATACCACTTGGGGTTCAACAGTTTGGTGCGCGCGTCAAGCCTGACTGTCTCGGCAAGTGTTCGGACCTGCATTTCATAAAGTCATCAGCTTTTGCATAATGAATAACAGTTACAATGCCAGAGCCAGGAAAATTTTTTAGTAGAGCAATTATAGTTTTTCTTAGGAAATGGCGGCACAACTGAAATTTTAGAAAAGTTTTGGGGAGAAAAATCAAATGTGGAACCAGTTTTCTTCACATAAGATCAACAAAGGTGTGGGGATTCCAACCTGTGCATTGGCTGTGGTGGTGTCAGCTATGTATGCACTTGGTTTCTTTCTGTCCTTTCTCAGGTTCTGCACCAAATTGGTGGGGTCTGAGTCAAAGTAGTGGCTAACATCGGTGAGTGAGATTTCTGAGGAGTCGAGGTTTTGGAACGTTGCATCCGCTGTGCTCAAGGCCATCTCAAAAACTCTTCTTTTCTCGGTCATGCCTGCACCGGGGGCATCACAATCGAAAGCGAAGGACTTCCTGCTCAAGTACATGTCCTGCAGTTGCTTCTCATCATTCCACGAGGAGTTCTCCACAGCGAGGTTGACGTTGGAAGAGTAAGATCCCGAGGCATTCGAGAAGACCCGAGTGGCTGCTTCTCTAACTCCAATTCCAAGGGCTTCTGCTTGTTCCAATGCATGTTTCCTGACATAGTTCATTTCCGCTGGCTCATCTAGTTCAGCCACCATCTTCACTGCCCGATCAAGGAGATTCATCTACAAACAATAGATAAGAAACCATCATTGGTAAGTTCAAAGATCAGCAGAAAGTAAGTAGATATGCCTATTGAGTAAATATTCGATAACGGAATTTGACAAATACATAAGGAGGGAAGCCCAAAGAATGGTACCTGGTTGATAAAGAGATCTCTGAACACTCCCGAGCAGTTAACAACGACATCAATCCTAGGCCTTCCGAGCTCTTCAAGACTTACAAGTTCCACCCTGTTGACTCGACCAAAAGTATCAGCAACCGGTCGCACACCGATCATCCACAGAACCTGAGCCAAGGACTCACCATAAGTCTTTATGTTGTCAGTTCCCCACAAAACGAGTGCAACTGTCTCGGGATACTTTCCGCCATTGTCAATCTTCTGCCTCTCAACTAGCCTGTCCACAACAACCTTTGCACTCTGCATAGCAGCCGCTGTGGGAATAGCTTGTGGGTCAAGTGCGTGGATGTTCTTCCCCGTTGGCAAAACTTTTGGGTTTCTGATCGGGTCGCCACCAGGCCCTGGCTCCACGTATTTCCCCTCAAGTGCTTGCTTCAAGCTTCCTAATTCATTGTCAGCCACAAGAAGCTTCAAACACTCTCCCAAGAATTCAAACAATGTTCTCAGCTGGTCCCTCTCTGCGCGGTAGAATTTGGTGCTTGATAAGTATTCAACCCAAGGTTCATTAATACCAAAGCCAAGGATTGACGTGAGCTTATCAGCGACGTCAACGACTTGGCCCTTCTTGTTTGTTGTGCGTTCCACAAATGCTGAGATTGCACCACGTGACGCCTCGGTTATTTGCCTTAGAAGCTCTACATCCTTTAGAATTCCCTTGTCACTTCCCCTGTACACTTCTTCTATGTCTCTTCCCACTGTCTTGGCCAATATAGCTGGGAGTGATAAAATCCCGTCTTCAGGACGATCCAGAGCAGCAATGTTGACCAGGGTTGCCACTGCTTCCATTGCGGATGGAGGCTCACCAATGACGTGCAGGCCACAAGGCAGAAGACGGGACTCGATCTCCATTATCTTCGAATACACCTTTCCAACCACAAGATCTCGTTCTTTCGCCGGGATTCCCTGACCCTCATCAGGTAGTTCCACATCCTTGTCGAGATTGCATTGCCTGGCTGTGCTGATGATTGAGCTCACAATCTGTGGCCCCCGACCCGTGTCTTTAAGGGATTGGTATGAGGAGATAAGCTCACTCAGCTGCTTGAGACCCTTGTATAGCCCTGCATTTTCTGCTGGAGGGGTCAGGTAACTGATGGTGTTAGCGTAGCTGCGGCGTTTGGCAATGGTAGCTTCGGACGGGTTGTTAGCAGCATAGTAATAGACGTTGGGAATGTTCCCGATTAGACTGTCGGGGTAACAGACATCACTCATGCCCACTTGTTTTCCAGGCATGAATTCAAGTGAGCCATGAGTACCAAAATGAAGAACCGCATCAGCCTTGAAAATCTTCTCGACGAACGAATAGTATGCTGCAAATCCGTGGTGTGGACTAGCTGATTTGGAGAAGAGTAATCTCATTGGATCACCCTCGTAACCAAATGTGGGCTGAACTCCAATGAAGACATTACCATACTGCTTGCCATAAACCAAGAGGTTCTCACCATCAGAGTTCAAATTCCCGGGAGGCTTCCCCCAGTTCTCTTCCAACGCTGTGGCATATGGAGTTAGTTTTTGGTATTCACGGACTCCCATTTTGTAAGCAACATTCAGGTTAGGACTGCTGAATTGAGCTTCTTTGTCATGGATTACATCTTCAATTAGGGCTTCTGAAGTCTCTGGAAGACCCTCGACATTGTAACCATCTTTTTGAAGGTCTTTGAGAACTGAGAATATGGAGGAGAAGACATTAAGATAGGCTGCTGTTCCGACATTTCCTTTGTCTGGAGGAAAGCTGAACACAGTGATTGCTAGCCTCTTCTCTACCTGCATTAGAAATTTTTAGAGCACATAAAAGACGTCACTTTGTATTCAATCTGTTTGGTGGCGTATACAAGATAAAGAAGATCTTTTACATGATTTGAAAATTGAGGCTTCAAATTACATGGCAGATGAAAGAAAGTGAAGTATATCAGCAAGTGAATAACTAGCAGCCGGGGACATTGGGTAAAAATGAACTCTTTTTAACCAGAATTCGTTCCTAGAAAGCCTACAAATAACCATGAAATCAATGTTTTCATATGCAAATCCCTTGACAAAATCTTAGGAGGGAAAAGTGTGGGTTTGGAACATAGTGAAGATTTCTTTACTGTAAGAGGAAATAACAGTGTAAACTACAGAATTCCACATTAGTTTCTATCTAATAACAAGCTCCGTATATAATTATTAGCTAGGGATGGTCTGTGAGGCTAGAACTTTTTGCATTTTAGTTTTATGACTCTCAGAAACGACATGACGAGGATGAGTATGACCATGAAAAAGTAGATTAAAATGAAAAGAGACAATAATGAATTTAAGTTAAACAAAAATATAAGGGGTGAACAAAAAAAAAAAAAAGAAAAAAAGAATACCTTTGATTTCCTTTTCAGTTCAGCCCATCTGATTGCCCTGGTACAGAGCTGCTCCACCCTTTTGTGAAGAGCATGTGCTTTCCCTGCAATCATAAGTACAATATTAGTTAATCGTTAAAACCAAGACTGACCAATATTATATATGTAACTGAAAAAAATGTAACTTTAGAAGCAATGAATAGAGTTCAAAGTTTTTAACTCATTTCATTTGGTAACAGCATTGAAAGGCAGTTTCTCATAAATTCACAAGCCCAAGTTTCTCTAATAATTCCTTTCACAAGTCATTATGAACAGCTAGTACTAATGAAACCACAAATTAAACATATCAAACTTTTCAATAAAATCCATTTATTTGCAAAGCTAAGGTTCTGTGATATTTCCTTTTAAGAGTCATTATAACCTGCTATTTTAAGACTACTTTTAACAACGTTGTAAAGTAATAAAGAACTTTATAGACAACAACAACAACAAAAAGGTCTAAAAAAATGAAAAGAGAGGCTTGACTTGCCTGTTCTAGGATCCCGTCCCGCAAAAACAATGGGCTCCATGCCTCCATCCAGCTCAGGAAGAGCCACCTGCAAAGCAACCTGAATTGGGTGCAGACCCAAAGTGCTGTTAAGCCACTCCTCAGTTGTCTGGAACACCAAAGGCAATGCAACAATGTAAGGAACATCAAGCTTCCTCAAGGCCTCAACGGCCCTTGGGTGGTCCTGCCTTGCCGGCCCACCTACAAGTGCAAAACCAGTAAGCGACACCACCGAGTTCACGAAAGGCCTCTTGCTAATCGGATTGATCAGGAACTTCTCCACCGGCCCCGAAAAGTCCAACCCGCCAGCAAAAATTGGTATCACCTTAGCCCCTTTAGCCTCCAACTCCATAATCACCGCCACATAGTGACCATCATCCCCAGTAACAATGTGACTCCTCTGCAATATAAGCCCGATAACCGGTGCATTCGGACCCTTAACCTTCTCATTCGCATCCTTCCTAGTTCCATACCAATTCAAATACTCCTTCACATCATCATACATACAAGGAGCCAAAGGGTGCCAAATTCCGGTATCCAAGTACAAAACCGGCTCCGAATACTCAATCTTAGTCCCCTTAAGAGCCGGAACATAAGACCCAGAAATCATCTTCAAGAAATTCTGAAGATTATCAGGGGACCCACCAAGCCAAAACTGAAGACTCAATATGTAAAGCCTTGCATCTTGAGCCTTGTCACTAGGCAAGTACTTCAAAACCTTTGGCAAAGTCCTAACTAATTTCAACATGCTATCTGCGAAACCGGCCGAAGATTTCTTCTTCTTGAAGAGCTCAAAAAGGGGACTTTTTGACTGTCCTAACTGAGACATGCTAAAAGAGCCAAGCTTGTTGAGCCTCATTACCTCAGGCATTGAAGGGAAAACAAGGACAGCATCAAGCCTGTCCCTTTCTTTCTCCACAGCAGATTTCACCTTCAAAGCAAGCTCCTCAACAAAAATCAACGACCCAATAAAGATATTGGCGTCCTCAAGGTCTTTACAGAAGGTTTTGTAAGTTGACTCGTCACGAAGCTCCTCAACAAGGTAGCCAACGACTTCAAACGAAGCGTACATTTTGTTGTCGTTTAAGGACTTGACGGCTGAGCTTAGTGCTGACTGGTACTGAGCCTCCAAAACGACATAGACGATCTTGACTTTGGGCAGTCCTTGGGTGTTCTCTGGGACAATACGACGAACTTCTGGGGTGGTTTGTGTGAAGAGCCTGTTTCCAGACGCCGCGCATTTGACTTTGAGGAAGGATTTTGAGCTTGTTGGGGTGGTTTTTTTGGGAAGAAAAGAGTGAAGAAAAAAGTGTTTTTGGGAGAGTGAAGAAAGGTGGCCTTTTGCACTTGGTAGTGTGAATGATGAAGATAGTAAAGAAGCCATGGATGATCAAGAAGAGGAAAAAATAAATAAATAATAAAAATAATAATACTATTAACTCCTCTGTTTGCAAAAATTGAGGAGAGGGAGAGAAATATGAGGAGATTGTATGGAAAATTAAAGAATTGGTTTCCTTCCTCCTTTAACCCTGTTTTGTTTCAGTTTTTTTCTTTCTTCTTCCTTCCTTCCTTGGGTCCTCTCTGTTTTGCGGTTTTATATTTTGTGTGGGCCGTGGAGGGAGAGGCCACTTGGCGAGAGGGAAACAGTAGGTTTTTTATTTTTTATTTTTTATTTTTTGGGGCTCTAGTGGTGGGAGTTAGGGACACGTGGCAAATGGTAGTCTTGGAATTGAATTAAACGTTATGTGAAGTTATCTTGAAGGTTGAGTTTTGGTTTTCGGCCATATGAATAGGCAGTGGAGTTATCTATCCTATCTTGGTCATTCTTGATGGAGTTTCCTTAGTTCTGATTGGTTGATTTGGATTTCACGAAAGTGCCCAAAGAGAGAGTGAGAGGTGGAGTGCGGATGATGAGAGAGAAAACTGGGGAGATTTCTTTTTTTTTTTTTTTTTTTTTGGTGTCTTTTGATTGTAAAAGATTTTACACGATTCTTGCTTTTTGAGTTTGTGTCCCTGAATGAAAGGGAAGTGATATTTTTTCGGTGACACCAATGCGACCAGGCATTCTAGTCGTAGGCGAAGCAATATGCCAAGTCCTCAGATATATATATATATATATATATATATATATATTATATATTTTGGCTCCCTACTTTGTTATTGCCTAGTGAAAACTGACGCAGAAAATCATGAGGTAATAAATTTTATATCAGATGAGGTTCATCTAATTTGAAATTACCTTACGATAAATATTCCTTGGTGTGTGTATGTGGTTCCTTGTACAAGCAAAAAAATAGGTTATAAATGGAAGATGACTTTCATGATTGGGTGAACGAAAGGATGGTCTTGAGCAAAAATGAAGTCCCAATTATAGAGGATTTTATACTTCATTAGGAAACAAGTTATAATAGATAAATGATGTGTCATGTTACGATAACAAAGTCTATTTTTAGAAGAAACCAATATAGAGAGTTAGAATACAAATTAGACAATACATCAATGATTTTCCTTTCATAATTTCTCCATGATCATGATGATGATGATGATAGCAACAGTATTCTCACTGGTAAAATTATTTCTCATTTTTGGGGAAGAGGGCAGTATTTTTTATCATGGTTGAAGAAATAAAAAATATTAGCAAATAATTTAATAAAATGACAAATAAACGTTTTATGAACATTTAAGAGTAGTGTTATGAATAAATTAGTTTACTAGTTTGGATGTTCATATTCCTAACACCCTCATAAATTGTATATTTCTATCTTAATGACCATTAGTATTAATATTTTATAACTTTTATAACCTCCCACTTACCACTCTATTAGTATTATTTTATTGTTATAACTCTTAACTTTTGACTTCTCCCACATTATGATTCTTGCCTATAAATATGGCTTTTGCGAGCTTATATTTGTACATAATATGAGATAATGAATAATAAGATTGTTTCTCTCTATTTCTCTTGTGTCTTTTTATTATATACTTTGTAATTTAGTTCTTTGCATTTGTTTTATAACATAAGTAGGTTTGAACATATGTATTTTGAAAATCCTTACAAGTAAATATCGTTTGGAAAAGTATTTCCACTGTTAGGGGTAGAGAATTTGCAGTCGGATATTATTGATTCTTACACAAATTGATTGATTGAGCATTGTAATGCCGTATAAAATTGTTAATTAATATGATAAAGAAAGTGGTTGAATCACTTCTCCAACTACTAATTTAATAACTTGGATTGAGGTCTCCAAATGACAATTTGTTTTCTTATGACTTCATTATATATTTTAAGGATATACCAAAATAATTCAAAGTCTTGAATTTTTATATAGTGTTTTGTATAGCATCTCAGTATTTAATTTAGTATATTATAATATGAAATATTATCTAAATAATTACATAGAAAGACAAGTATTTGGCTATAAGGTGCACAATATTTTATACTCACTTGGAGATGAGCTTATGTGCAAATAATTATTGCACCATTGTTGTAATAACCGAGAAAATTTCATTAATAAAACTTAATATTTAATTGGGTTTAATTAATGAATTTACTTTTAAAAAATGTGATTTTTGTAAAAGTTGTAATTTTTGTACAAAATTACGATAAAGTATGAATAAACGGCATTGATTGCATATTTTATGGCATATGTGATGAAATGTTGGATATGGTGAAATACATATTTTATGAGTTGAATTACTTAAAAATCTGTAAATAGTATCCATAAAATGAATTTTATATCACAATTATTTGTAAAATTGTGATATAAATGAACGAATGATTAGAACGTAAATGGGACACGGAGGTTGTCCAAACCCTAACTTGGGGTAGAGAGGAGACGAAGCAGTATAAGAATACTGCTAAGTGATAACGCAGATACGAAAAATATTATGATTGGCCACCGAAATTGAATAAAAAGTAAGCTAAATATTTTTATACAGTCTAAGGATAGAAAATACACTGATTTGACCACAACAGTATAAGAAAAATACTGCGTGACAAAAAATTAAACTGTGTAAATTTTTAGCCCAACAAAGTGGACACTTGTTAGTTTGTAATTGGGCCACCAAGCCCTAAAAGGTAGCCCAATCATGTGAGGATACCTAGTGATATACTCACGGATTACCATGAGTCACCAAATGGGATAAGAATGCATTTAATGCATGGTTATCACAAAAATTTCCTTCCTTTCTTCTTTCCCAAGTTCGGCAGCCATTGAAGGAAGCTTTCAAAAAATTTTCTCAACCCCAAACTTTGCAAAAACAGGCCCAAAACAATTTTAGAAGCAAGTCCAAGGATTTTCACAAGATTTAAGGTGAAATTCTAAACTTTTTATTGAGTTTTCAAGGGGTTTTTCATGAGTTGAAAGGGGAATATTAACCCATGACATTTTTGCATGAAAAGGGAGTTTGGAAGGCAGATCAAAAGGGATTTCAAGGTTAGAAATCAAAAGGAGGTCATTTTGGTAAGTTTTGGTATTCAAAGTTTTGAAATTTAAGGAATTTTGTTTGGATTTTTATTTTCTCAAGTCCATATGAGTTCTTGAGCTTATGGTTTATGGAATTACATGTGAATGTGATGAATGACCTGTTTAGATGGTGAAATTTTGATTTATGATGCAAAATGGTAGTTTTTGCATAAAATAATATTTTTGCAATTTTAATGTTAAACTTTGCAAAAATGGAGTTTGAGCATGAGAATGATTTGAGTTAGGCATAGAATGGTCTCTACAGGGGTATATTTGAAAGTTTGAAGAGGATTTTGACAAAAACGTCCTAGGGACTAAATTGAAAGAAAATTTCTTTTCTCGATAGATTTGAAAAAATGCCAAAAACACCCCTGTATAGTGAGATTTTGGGAAAAGTTAAAACATAGAAGTTGTAGATCTCGATGAAATTGTTTGGCATTGCAGACGGTTCATCGAAAAACTCAACCGTTTGTGAGTTTTTGAATTTTCAAGAATATATTAAAAGTGAAAAAAGTATTAAAATGGCAAAAACGTCATTGTTCAAAATGATTCAAGGTGTGTTACTTTGAGCAAAAATGTTTCTTATAAAAAATAGAAATTTTTGATATAAAGAGAAAATTGTAGCCCTAGGGGCACAATTGTCACAATTTTCGGTTTAAGGGTTAAACCGTAAAGTTTTATGAAAAATAGGCTTAAGTGTGAAATGAAGTGATACAAGCCACTAGGACATTATTTTGAAGTTAATGTGTGGCAGTTTTTGTTAAAATAAAGGAATCGAGTTCGGATCGGTTAATAAGTCACGGAGGGCAAAATTGTCATTTTTGTCCGAATAACCCGAGTAGCTCTAATAAGGTCACAGATAGGAAAAGAAAGTGATTAGAAAGATTTATACCCTTCGTAAGTAACGATAGGGTAGAATTAGAAAGAAACAAGGAAATCAATATTTGTAGAGTTGTGTACAGTTATACAACTCGAATGATTAAGTAATGAACGTTTTGTGACGAAACGTATTGGAATTGGCTAATAATTTTGTAATTAGCCAACAGGATCCTAGGAGTCTAGGAGACCAAAGATCGAAGTTGATTTTTGCAGTACTTAAAAGTAAGTAAGTACCCTTCCCACCTACAATATGAAATGGTAGATGTAGAATGCGTGAATATGCATATTAGGGTATATATTACAATGCAAACTTGTATGTTGTTATGAAATGAATACCTAAGAGGTATAGAATCGATGCCTATGTGTATACGATTAGAATTCCTAAGTATATAACATGTTATGTATTGTTATGTACAAGATATTGTGTATCAGTGTATACAATAATGAATACGTGTATGTATGCGAAGTAGGTACTTGTGTATACGCCGCTATGCATACGAACTCATATATCATGGATAACATGTGATTATCATTTCATGCCTGGTATGACAACCATATTAAATGAATTGGTAAATATGTCACCAGAAGTTAAGAAAAGTATCGTACCGCCTTCCGAAATAAGGGGAGTTTAAAGGATAAAATATGGTCACGGTGTTACGTAGACCTAAACGATATTGCGCAATGGTATGAATACTTGGGCCCTAATGAAAGATAAGAAATGATGAAGATAAGGAAAGTTCATAAAAAAGTATAATTGAATCATGCATCCAATTGATTGTCCATGTGGGATTTATGGGACTTACTGGGCGTTAGCTCATTAAGTTTTTCATGCTGTAAGTGTTCCGATGAGAAGGTCAGAATAAATTGTAACAATAAGCTAGCGGACGAATGATGGGTGCAGATTGGGTATAGAGTCTGCTACTGAATGTTTTCGCTGTACATATTATAAGTTATTTTGAAAAGGAATGTTTGAACAGGAAAATATTGTAAAAGTAAGAATGTTTATGTAAAAATAAGTGTGAGGAAGTATTTTAGGAGTTACCAAATTTATTGTAAAGTAAAGTATTTATTTCAGTTTCAAAAAAAAAATTCTAAATTTTTGCCCCTAAGTATGCAAGGAAAAGTTTCATCACAGCCCAAAAAGGCGGGTTGTGACAATTGTTCTACCAATTAAAAATAAATATGGTTAAAGGTTCGTTTATGTGTACCCATAAAAATAGCCAATACTTTTATAAAAATTTTTATGACAAATGAGTTCCTAAAGAGCAATAGTTGAATATTAGCAAAAGTACTAAAGGTAACAAGTTTAGATAGTCGATTGCAAATATTTTGAATTTGTTTACAATAGTATGGATCAACTTAATCATTTTCTATTAAATCAATTGTTATTGATAGAACTATGATAGCAGTATAAGGGAAATACAAATACGCGCTGCACTCTTTTTCTCTTGATCAAGGGTTTCCTGACAAGGTTTTTAATGAGGCAATTTATAGCATATAATAAGAATGATGTGCTCTTTTTTAATGAGGCAATTTATAGCATATAATAAGAATGATGTGCTCTTTTTCTTTCACTAGACTTTTTGTCCCATGGAGTTTTATCTAGTAATGTTTTAATGAGACACATTCTAAAGTGTTAAACATTGACTTATTATTATTATTATTATTAATGTTTACCTTCTAGCACCATCAATGGTTCTCCAATAGTTGTTTGATCCCTTAAATATGGATGTTCTTGATCTCTTGAAGTGAAAATTATCATTAAGTGATATTGAAGAAATTCTTGGTCCAAATAATACTATTAGTGTTGTAATATATTTACTAATGGTACAAGTTCTCACATGACAATCTTTGCTATTGTAGTAACAATAGTTCTCAATGACGTTGAAAAGATGTTAAACAAATATTTCGTTTTCATTGTGAAACATCTGATATGGATATTAAAATTGATTGGATGAATATTTTTCAATCTATATAAAAGCATGATTACACACATGCTACTTGTTTAAATATGATGGTTCTACTATATCTTGGCAATTTATAAGGCAAGTTATTGTCATTGCATCTTTAAATCCTGTTGAAATGTTGGCAATTTATGAGATAGTTATCTTATGTGCATTATAATGTTGAGATTTATACTCCAATATATCCAAGCAACATGTGACCTTTTATTTAGCAAAGGAAATCCAACAGTTTTATACGCAAAAAATGTAACGTCTATCATCCAAATTAAGGAGACATAATAAAATACATTTCTAAACAGCTTTTTTTCATGCATGAGCTCCTAAATGACGACATTCATCGAATTTGTTCGACTCAAAGATCTTTGTATATGATTTTGTTAAAGAAGACATATTGATATGATAGGGAAGCTATTGGCTACTATACTCTTTTTTCCTTTGCATAGGTTTTGTCCCATCTAGTTTTCCTAGCAAGGTTTTTAGCGAGATAGTTTTAAGCCAAATTTTAAGAGAATAATGTACTCTTTTTTCCTTCCTTAGGATTTTTTCCCATAGGATTTTTCCTAGTAAGGTTTTTAACGAGGCATATATTCTTAAGTGATGAACATCTAAGGGAAGTGTTATGAATAAATTAGCTTACTAGTTTGGATATTCATATTTCTAACACACTCATAAATTGCATTGTTTCTGCCTTAATGACCATTAGTGTTGGTATTTTATAACCTTCATAACTTCCCAATTACCACTCTATTAGTATTATTTTCTTGTTGTAACTCTTGACTTTTGGCTTCTCCTACATTTTGATTCTTGCCTACATATATGGCTTTTGAGACCTTGTATTTGTACATAATATGAGATGATGAATAGTAAAATTGTTTCTCTTTATTTCTCTTATATCTCTCTATTTTATGCTTTGCAATTTAGTTCTTTGTATTTGTTTTATAATATTTTAGATTTTCTTAAAAAAATTTAAAAAAGAGCTAAAGAGATATAAGAAAATTGCAGTTGATAAACTACTTGATAAAACCATTATAAATAAATAGCACATATACAAAGATTAAAAACTAATAGGCTGTATTTATTTTTCAATATTATCCTTTCATTTTTCCCTCCTTAGACTCTCTCTAGTAAAAAAAAAAAAAAAAAAACTTAAATTTTCATCTTTCCTCTTTCTCTTCGAACGTGCTCCTTTTGACGCCAACTATAGCGACGTGATTTGGAATGAGATGCAATCTACCCTTCTATAGCCAAAATCCTCACACAACCATTGTCGTTTTGATGTCAAATTTCTCTAGTGAAGGGCATCTCACGACGATGGGATCCCAAATGAAGATAGTCACAGAAAAGATCGTGAATGACCTCTGTTGTCTTATGCAAGTTTGTCGACACTCCTCGTAGGTCTACTCATGACCCACAATGGAGACCTGAGTTGATCCTCCTTTTAACGATTGTCGTAGTTGCAAGGCTGAGTAACAATGTGGTGAAGAGCAAACATGAGAGATCTCTACCCGTGAAGAAAGAGTTTTATTTTATTTTTCATTAAAAAAGGGAGGACATGGGAATTTCATGTCAAGTTTTAACAATAAGGACAATTTTGGAATTTGTAGTATAAATTTGGATTTATCCGTAGATGACCTGTTCACTAACTTTCTTTTTTAACTTGGCCTATTAATTTGTAATACAATTCTAATTTGGGACATTGCATCAAAAAAGCCAAAATAATGTAGCATGAAAATTATTAGGTCATAATTTTGAGATTCATATTTATTTTTATGTAAAATTTAAAAAATACCTCATTTTCTTCATTTCTCTTAAAAAAACCTAACACACATTTTCTCTCTCCCCTCCCCTCTATCCTTCTCGTCTCTCTTCGACATTGAGGATTTCTCCAACCGCTCTAACGACGATGCCCACTCCTTGTGTGACTCTGGCAACAATGCTGATCTTCGCGAGACTCTGACGCCTATTCCCCACGACTCCGACAGTGACAGTGCTCGTCGTAACTTTAGTGACCTTTTGTGACATCAATGCCTACTCCTTGCGCGACTCTGTGGACCTTGCGTGACTTCGACAATGATGGATGCGACTCAAACGAGGAATATTGAAAAGAGTGAAATAGATCTGTGGTTGGGTGGGATGGGAGGAATAAGAGAAAAGGAGAGATGAAGAGAGAAGTTTGTTAAGGTTTTCTAAAGTAGGGTTGTGTAACACCCCGAAGTTAATTAAATGGTATTAGAATGCTAAATGGTGGGTTAGTATGCCATAATGAGTGTTTTAAACTTAATTTGACTATTTTGTGAAAATTAAGAAAAACTTATGTTATTTTATTCTTTTAATGATTTTTTATTATTCTAAATTGTTTTTAATTGTTAATTTAATTTTCAATGAAGCAATTTGATTTAAAAACAGTTTACTGTTGCACATAGTTTTGTGCAACCACTTTTCTCTCTTTTTCTCTA
>CAMOHE010046218.1:3689-14506 GCA_946598075.1 Artocarpus hirsutus | reverse complement strand
TATAACACTTATATGCTAAATTTATAGTCACATAAATAATCATGAAATTTTCTTGATGTTTATAAATGTATTCATAACACATATATCAACCAAAATAATAACAAATGCCACTTTATTTATTTATTGTTAAAAAGTACAATGTCATAGCATTTAGGGCACCAAACCCAACACTTTATACTCTATCACTTCCAACCTCATCATGAATGCTCATATTACTATCCCTTTAACAATTCAGCCTGAAATATATTGAATATTGTTTGGGGTGTATACTTTTGTTGCATGCTTTAAAATTTCAATCGATGACAATAATAAGACACTAGTTTGAGTTGCTCTAAAATCAGAAATTGACTCTTCATAACGGTAGTCATCAATCAATATTTAAAAATTTAGAAGAACTCTTAGCAATTTGTATTTGTAGTTGACATAATTCTTAAGTATATTATATATACTTTCACTTTACTGAGTAGTTGTCATATCTGCATAAAATGTCTCCCTACCATATACCAATGCCCATTTTTCTTTCAAGTTGAACATTCTTTGCAGCCATTTATTATTTTTAAGATCATAGGTTTCAAGCATCTTATTCCAAGCTTTGAAAAATTATTCCTATTTCTGATGATCATATATACAACTGTTGAAATCCCTAGAAAATTCTCAAAAACATTTAAACACCCTACTTGTTAGACATGTATGCCCTACGGAGTAAAAATGTAATATGTTTCTGGAGACTTTTTATCAATAAAGAATTTATTTATTATTTATATACCAAATCTTGTCCTCTTTACGTTCATATTTGTTGTATTTATGTTAAGCAAACAAAAGTCTAAGACTGTCAGTCTAAACCTTTAAGAATTGGGCATATGATGGACATATTATGTGGAAGATATGATTCTTAAGGTGACGGTCTAAATTATAAGATCCGCAATCAAGGGAATAAAGTTGGGTGCTTTCTTTATGTGAAGATTGTTCTATTGTCTATATCCTTGACAGGAGATGGTTTGCCTTGACCATCAGAAATGGACTCCGTGAATAGAAATATTGGCACATTGTCATGGGTGACGATATGTTGGATCGAGACAAAAAGTAAATTAATTTAGATTAATAATTCTATCTTGGCAAATCAATTCACTTTAGACAATCATATATATTGTATTTTAACCCTAAGATGAATAGTGGGCCTATTGTCTTGACTTGTGTCTTTTGATGTGCCAAAGGATGACATCCACATTTTAATAGTGGTATGTATGCTGGTATATTGGAAACATGACTCTTGATAGCATAGACCTGTTATTTATAGACATGGATCCATAGGTCCTCCTTAGGAGTAGTTGATATGCTCTTATATGCGTTATCTTGTAATTGAAAAATTGGAGCGCTCAATCATTTGGATACATAGGTGTAACCAAATGGTATACTATCTTTGGATAGTAAGTCTTTCGATGGTGAGATAATAGAACGTAAGATAAATATAATTGGGAAGGTAAGATAGAACTTGTCACGGCCCGGGCTACGGGAGGTGACCTGGAGGTTTAATTAAATTAATTAAATAAAAATTTAGTCAAAACATGAATTTAAGAATTAATAAATTAATTATGAAAAGGTGAAAATTTTAAAATCTTTTTAAAACAAGCAATTATAATATTTAAGCAAATAAGAATAACAAAATAAACAGTGAGGAAATAATGAATAAGAAATAAGGAGAAACGAGAATGGGTCCCACTGACCCACATCTTGTGTACACACATAGTACTGATAATATCAAATTACAACCACGGTCCAAAATGAAGAAAGAGAAAGTTAAAGTTATACATGCCTTGATTTAAAATTTAAATAACCTACTGGGTTCTCCAACAGCTTGAATGTTCTGTCTAGGGACTTTTCTCCGATCCTAAGCTAAAATCTACCTAGAAGGGGAGAAAGTTTAAAACAAATAAAATGTGAGCGAAAAGCTCAGTAGGACTATATTTTTAAGACATTAAATTTTAAATGAAATTTCATTATTCAAATAAATGTATAGAAAACAAATTAGAACAAATAAATAAATAGTTGAAAATTTAATAAAAGTTTATCTTACCAAAACAGTTTATTGGTCGACCAGAAAGATTACCATTTTCTTTTCCTGGGCAAACCATATAAGTAGCGCCACCGTAATGGCCCAACTGGGTTTCGGGACCTGCCCCTAGGTCATACTCTACACGACCCGATCTCTGATATGCCATCATACCCTTAAACATAATTATATATATATATATCTCTCTCTATAATTATTAAAATCTTTTTTTACTAAATATAATCATTTACATTTATTATGAGGTTTGTTATGAAAACCACCTCAATTCTACCATTTATGAAATCAGTAATAAAAATCTATTTTTAACCAATCATTGAAAACATTTTTGTTAAAAATTCCTTTGAGGCCAATACACTTAAAACTGGCTATCAAAGAAGGGGTAGAAGTCCTACCTCAATACTCGTGCCGGTGTCCCACACCGTAATCCCGGTCCACTATATGTTAGCTCCGTGGATTCACGAACTACCTTAATTATACAATTATTAAGTCCATCAGTATCTAACTTAAGGTGTCCTATATCATTAAATTATTTCATGGTGTCCTATTGTGCCATTTGGGTTTATAAAATTATACTATGTTATTAAACTCTAAATCAAGATTCAAAACGGTGAAAACGGGTGAAAAATAACAAAATTTCACCTTGCCTGGTCGGCCTGCCGATCGCCCTAGTTCGACCGGCCAAACTATACAGTATGATCTGTCGAAAAACCAGGTCCAGGCAGCCAAACTTTTCCAGGTTCAGCCTGCCAGTAGTATGAATCTGGCCTGCCAAACTTGAATTTTGGCTTGTCAATCTGGAAAAATTTTAGAATTTTTCAAGCACGAGATTTTGGCCTCGCGAACCCAAATCTTCATTTTAACCTATTTTTCTCAATTTTCAAGCATGCGTAACATCAATAGATGATAGAAGAACATCATAAAACACTTTTAAACCAATTTAAACAAGATTTGGACAAAGATTTTAAAAAATCCTAAAATTAGAGAAAAATGAAGAAAAATGAAAAATTTTGACTTAAATCTGTTTTTGATCAAACAAAGCTTAAATCCTAGTTATTCTATGTTCCTCTAACTTAGATTGAAGGTTTTCTAAGCTTAGAAAAGCTTAGATTTCAAAATACCAAGAAATTTGAAAAATTGAAAAAGTTTTGAAATTTAGAGACTAACCTCGAATTCAAGCTTCGAATCGTGTTTTTGGTCATCAAATCAAGTTCCTGAACCTTCAATCCACTAACCCAAAGCTTGGAATTGATTTTTCTTTCAAGATTTTTGAAGAAAAATTGAGAGAGAAAGAGAGGCAGAGGGAAGAGAGAGAGGCGCACGGGGAGGGGGAGAGAGAGAGAGTGAGAGTTGAGTGAAAGAGAAGGGGAGAGAGAGGTATAAATAGAGAGAGAAACGTGGGCGATTTCACTCTGCAGAAACCGTGTGCCACCCACAGTTTTATAAAATAGATATTTTAACAAATTGTTTTATTTCAAAATTCAAAATGACAAATAAACATAATTTGCAGTAATTAAAATCATCAAAACAATTAAAACAACATTAATTTAGAAATTCCACAAAATGTTCAAATTAAGTTTAAAATATTCATTATGGCACACTAATTTACCATTTTACATTCTAATAACACTTAATTAATTTCGGGATGTTACAACTCTCCACCCCTAAAAGAAATTTCATCGTCAAAATTTGCAAATCGATTAAAAAATAAAACACATGCGCATATTCGACTCTGACTCCCAAATGGCTTCATCAACCCCGTGATGCTGCCACATGACCTTAACTAACGGGATCTCACGATGGCACAAGCTAATCACTTTACGATTGATGATATGGATCGACACTTCTTCATACGTTGTGTGTTCCTGAATCTATATGTCTTGGAACAAGATGATCTTGTCTTGCTCAGGCGGACACTTTTGAAGCATTGACACATGAAATACATCATGAACATGCAAAAGTTCTAAAGGAAGGTTGAGTTGATAAGCAACCACACTAATCTACCATTTTACATTATAATAACACTTAATTAATTTTGGGGTGTTACAACTCTCCAACCCTAGAAGAAATTTCATCCTCCAAATTAACAAATCGTTTCAAAAACAAAACAAATGCAGATACAACACCTGCATATTCAACTCTGACTCCTAAGTGGCTTCATCAACTCCGTGATGCTGCCACACTACCTTAACTAACGGGATCTCATGACGGCGCAAGCTAATCACTTTACGATTGATTATCTGGATTTGCACTTCTTCATACGTCGTGTTTTCCTGAATCTGTACGTCTTGGAACGAGATGATCTTGTCTTGCTCAGGCAGACACTTTTGAAGCATCGACACATGGAATACGTTGTGAACATGCGAAAGTTCTACAGGAAGGTTGAGTCGATAAGCAACCACACCCACGCGTTGAGTAATTTCGAACGGTCCAACATATCTTGGCACGAGTTTACCACTTACTTCGAATTACGTCATGCCCTTACAAGGCGATAACTTCAAGAGAACAAAGTCTCCCACCTCAAATTCCAAGGGTTGACGTCTTCTATCCGTGTAACTTTTTTCCCGACTCTGAGCTACTTTCAATCAATCTCAAATCACAATGACCTTCTCATTACTATCGTGAATCTCATCTGGCCCAAGGATAACTCTATCTTCTGGTTCAACCCAACACACCAGTGACCAACACAATCGTCCATGTAGTGCTTCAAACGGTGCCATACCAATGCTCGATTGATAGCTGTTGTTGTATGTGAACTCTGCCAGATGCAAATATTTCTTCCAGTTCCCGCCGAAGTCCAACGCACAAGCACGTAACATGTCTTTGAGAATCTGAATAACCCGCTCGAATTGCCTATCAGTCTGAGGATGAAACAAGGTGCTAAAATTTAAATCTGTACCCAAGGCCTCCTGAAAGCTTCTCTAGTACTTGGCATTAAATCTGGTGTCTCTATCTGAGGTGATGGATAAAAAAACTCCATGCAACCGTACTACGTTCTATAGATACAATTCTCTGAGAACTCTCCTTGAACATGTCGACCTAAATAAAATGAAATGAGCTGACTCCATTAACCTGTCAACCATGACTCAAATCGCATCATGTCTTTGCTCCGTCCTCGGCAATCCAGTAAGAAAATCCATTGTGATATGTTCCCATTTCCACCCTAGAATAGGAAGTGGCTGAAGCTAACCTGCTGGCTTCTGATGCTCGGATTTCACTTGAAGACAAGTCGTACACTTGGTCACGTATTCTTGGACATTTTTCTTCATACTTCTCCACCAATATTGCCTCTTTAAATCATGATATATCTTCGTACTCCCCAGATGAATGGCAAACTGAGACTTGTGGGCTTCATCCATAACAGCCTTCGTTACTTTCACAATTGTTGGAACTACTAAGCGGTCCCTGAAGTACAACGATCCATCTGCATGCATCCTCCATTCTTCAAACTACTCTCCATTTTGAATTCACATCTAGATTCCCCATAGATGCAGATCTTGCCACTAATTTTGCTTCACCATCTGAACAAGAGCTAGGGTTGTTTCCATGTGATACACCGAAACTTGATCATAGTCTTCATAGTACTAGAGCTCGAACTCACTTACTGTTGCACTTCTTTTCCAATCTTCAAGACCCAAACATGCAAGTATCCCTGAAGACTTCCGACTAAGAGCATCCGTGACTACATTAGCTTTCCCAAGATGGTACTGCAGTGTAAAATCATAATCCTTTATGTATTCCATCCACCTTCGCTGCCTCAAGTTCAAATCCCTATGAGTAAACAAATACTTCAAGCTCTTGTGGTCGAAGAAAACCTAAAATGTCACCCCGTACAAATAACATCTCCATATCTTCAGTGCGTGAATCACTGCTGCGAGCTCTAAATCATGAGTAGGGTAATTTTGCTCGTGAGGTCATAGTTGTCTTGATTCGTACACCATCATGCGTCCATGCTGCGTCAGCACACATCCAAGTCCGCGTTCTGAGGCATCTGTATAAACTTCATATGGCTCATCACTGTTAGGAATAATTAATACTGGAGCTGAGGTCAATCGATTTTTCAATTCTTGAAAAGCAAGCTCACATTCTTCATCCCACTCAAATCTGACATTCTTCCTAATCAATCTTGTCAACGATGCTGCTGTCTTTAAGAAATCCTTTACAAACTTGTTGTAATACCCTACAAGTCCCAAGAAGCTATGGATTTCTGCCACATTCTTTGGCCGTTCCCACTCCACTATGGCTTCTACCTTAGAGGGATCCACTAAGATACCATGCTTAGAGATGACATGACCTAGAAACTTGACTTCCGTCAACCAAAACTCACACTTTTCCTTCTTAGCGAACAACTGGTGTTCTCGTGGAGTCTGAAGCATGATTCTGAGATGCTGCTCATGCTCCTCCCAAGTCTTAGAATAGACCAAAATGTCGTCGATGACCACAATTATGAACTGATCTAAGTAAGGCCTGAATAACCTGTTCATCAATCCATGAAGGCTGCTAGAGCGTTCATCAATCCAAATGGCATCATCAAGAACTCAAAGTGTCCATACCGGGTCCTGAAAGCTGTCTTGGGAATATCTTCTTCCTTAATCCTGAGTTGATGATATCCTGACCTTAAATCTATCTTTGAAAAGTATCGCGAACCTCCCAACTGATCAAATAACTCATCGATCTTGGGCAGAGGATACTTGTTCTTCACCGTGACCCAATTTAGCTATCGATAAACTATGCATAACCTAAGGGTTCCATCATGTTTCTTTGCAAACAAAACCGATGCTCCCCATTGTGATGTACTATTCCAGATGTATCCTTTATCAACAAGCTCCTGAAGTTGGTTTCTGAGTTCTTTCATCTTTGCCAGCACCATCCGATAAGGTGCTATGGAAATCGATGCTATTCCTGAAAGCAATTCAATACCAAATTTGATCTCCCGATGCGGTGGTAATCCTGACAACTCATCGAGGAAGACATCTTCAAATTGATCTGCCACTGGAATTGCTGTGTTTCTTCTCAAGGCGCTAGACTCTCCTTCTAGATTCATGAGGAAGGCATAGCAAGTTGCGTTCTTTTGCCCTCTGAGACACACCCTTGTGAGACGCTAGCTCATTAGCCAATCACCACCACCCTAGTAAGTGATCGTCGTCCCCCTATCGGACAATAGGGTTACTTTCTTAAGTTAGCAGTCTACCATTGCATTATCCTTGGACAACTAGTCCATCCCTAGGATTACATCATATGAACTCATGGGGATTACAATCAATCACTTTTCAAAATCTCATCCCCAATCTTTATTTTACAAGCTTTACAAATACAATTTACACATACCCGCCCTAAGGGTGAAGCTATAACTAAGGGTTCATCAAACGCTTCTATTTCTAATCCCAAGGCATGTACAAAAGAGCTCAAAATGAGAGAATGAGTGGCACCAGTATCAAATAATACGTGTGCTAAGGATTGAAAAACCATAATCGTACCATCGACAACCGCGTTACTGGTCTGGACATCTGAACTCCCTGATGTCATCGTGTGAACTTGCGCTAGAGCTTTCCCTTTTCCTCTACCAACATTGCTAGGTCCTAAGTTAGTTGGCCGATACTGCTGCGATGATAGTGATTGTACACTGGCTGTACTCGGCACTCGATACTGAGAGGCATTGCATTGGAAGTTCTGTAGTTGGTATCCTTATGCTGGATAGGGCAGTTGCTGAGGAGAGAACTGATGGAACTAAAGCTGAGGGTACTATTGAGGTTGAGGTAAAGTCTGAGGTTGGGGCTGACAACTAGGTCCTTTTTTGGTCTAAAATCCTAGGTGAGCATTCCTGATTGGGCAATTCCTCTTGATGTGTCCAGGCTGCTGGCAATAGTGGCAGTGGCAACTATAAGGGTTACTGCACCCGCTGCTAGATGAATTGATGTTGCCGCTATTCACACCACCTTGTTTGTTCTTTCCCAGAGTTGGTCGATTATTGGTGCTCCTTCTACCGCTTCGTTGTAGTCCTCCTGACGTCTTGGCTTGATTCTCATAGTACTGTGCATAATCGTTTTCCACTGATATTGCTGATGACACAAGCTCTCCAAAGTTCCTAAGTCGTAGGGCAACCACCTGCCATTGGATAGGGGCTTTGAGTCCTTCTTGAAACTTAATGCACTTCTCACGTTCTGATGCCACTGCATAGGGAGCAAACCTAGTCAATCATGGAACTTTGCCTCATATTCTTGCACTGACATGTCATCCTATTGCAACTTGTAGGATTCAGCCGCCTTCTGGTCTCTGTATCCCTGCCAAAAGTATCGATCGTAAAACAACTCCTTAAACCTATCCCAACTGATGTTACCATTATTTTCCAGACATTTAGCTTGCATCCATTAGGTATTGGCACCACCTTCAAACTTATATGCCACAAATTTCACGCGATACTCCGTTGGCACACCAAGTGTATCTAAGTGTTTCACGATCAAATCTAGCCAATATTCTGTCACTTGCAGGTCCCCATTTTCGTCGAAGGTCGATACAGACGCATGTTAGAATTCCTTAAACTATGAATGCCGGCAACTAGCCTTGGAATCATCCGGTCTTGCCCTTGTTGCCATCTTCGGATTGCAGCAAGCATTGCCCTCATCATGCCCTCATCACTTTCGAACTTGGCGTCAACTATCGAGCGACATCTAGGTGCTATTCTCTCACTTCTGAAAACAAAATTTGGTCTATCAGTGGTATTTCATTGTCGTAGCTATGTGTGCACAATTCCCAAGGTTCATAACCTTGGGCTCTGATACCATTTTGTCACACCCCGGGGTACGGGAGGTGACGTGGTGGTTTAATTAAATTAATTAAATAAAAATTTAATCAAAACATGAATTTAAGAATTAATAAATTAATTATGAAAAGGTGAAAATTTTAAAATCTTTTTAAAACAAGCAATTATAATATTTAAGCAAATAAGAATAACAAAATAAACGGTAAGGAAATAATGATTAAGAAATAAGGAGAAACCAGAATGGGTTCCACTGACCTACATCTTGTGCACGCACGTAGTACTGACAATATTAAATTATAACCATAGTCCAAAATGAAGAAAGAGAAAGTTAAAGTTATACATGCCTTGATTTAAAATTTAAATAACCTACTGGGTTCTTCAACAGCTTGAATGTTCTATCTAGGGACTCTTCTCCGATCCTAAGCTGAAATCCACCTAGAGGGGAGAAAGTTTAAAACAAATAAAATGTGAGTGAAAGGCTCAGTAGGACTATATTTTTAAACATTAAATTTTAAATGAAATTTCATTATTCAGATAAATGTATAGAAAACGAATTAGAACAAATAAATAAATAGTTGAAAATTTGATAAAAGTTTATCTCACCAAAACAGTTTATTGGTCGACCAGAAAGATTACCATTCTCTTTTCCTAGACAAGCCATATAAGTAGCACCACCGTAGTGGCCCAGCTGAGTTCGGGACCTGCCCCCAAGGTCACACTCTACACGACCCGATCTCTAATATGGCATTATGCCCTTAAACATAATTATATATATATATATATATATATCTTTACAATTATTAAAATCTCTTTTTACCAAATATAATCATTTACATTAATTATGAGGTTTGTTATGAAAACCACCTCAATTCTACCAATTATTAAATTAGTCAATAAAAATCTATTTTTAACCAATCATTGAAAACATTTTGTTAAAAATTCCTTTGAGGCCAACACATTTAAAACTGGCTACCAAAGAAGGGGTAGAAGTCCTACCTCAATACTCGTGCCAGTGTCCCACACCGTAATCCTGGTCAGCTATACGTTAGCTCCGCGGATTCATGAACTACCTTAATTATGCAATGATTAAGTCCATCAGTATCTAACTTAAGGTGTCCTATATCATTAAATTGTTTCATGGTGTCCTAGTATGCCATTTGGGTTTTTAAAATTATACCATGTTATTAAAATCTAAATCAAGATTCAAAACGGTGAAAACAGGTGAAAAATAACAAAATCTCACCTTGCCCGGTTGGCCTGCCGGTCACCCTAGTTCGGCCGGCCGAATTGTACAATTCGGTATGCTGAAAAACCAGGTCCAGTCGGCCAAACTTTTTTAGGTTCGGCCTACCGATCGTATAAATCTGGCCTGCCGAACTTATGAATTCGGCCTACCGAACTTGAACTTTGGCCTTTCGATCTGAAAAAATTCTAGAATTTTCCAAGCACGGAATTTTGGCATCCTGAGCCCAAATCTTCATTTCAACTTGTTTTTCTCAATTCTCAAGCATGGTTAACATCAATAGATGATAGAAGAACATCATAAAACACTTTTAAACTAATTTAAACAAGATTTGGACAAAGATTTTGAAAAATCCTAAAATTAGAGAAAAATGGAAAAAATGAAAAATTTTGATTTAAATTCGTTTTTGATCAAACAAAGCTTAAATCCTAGTTATTCTATGTTCCTCTAACTTAGATTGATGGTTTTCTAAGCTTAGATTTCAAAATACCTAGAAATTTGAAAAATTGAAAAAGTTTTGAAATTTAGAAACTAACCTCGAATCAAAGCTTTAAATCATAGTTGTGGTTGCCAAATCTCATTCCCGAGCTTTTAATCCACTAACCCTATAACGCCCGCCTAATTCTATGTAACGGATAATGTTATGTTAATGACGACGTTAATGTTATATTAATGACGATGATAAGTGTTATACTCATGATATGTGTTATGATATATGATAAATGGTGCTAACCATTTTATTCTAA
>CAMOHE010046217.1:28044-74256 GCA_946598075.1 Artocarpus hirsutus | reverse complement strand
CTGTATTTGATATAAAATTTGACACCAAGAATAACATATGTCAAATTTTGATATTTTATTTTATCGTTTGATACATTGACTTTTTTATTTTATCATTATACTATCAAATTTTCATATTATTTTAAATTAAAATAATGTTTTATATCGTCTAAAACTTAATGCTTACGACAAAATCATTGGATAGTTTTTGAAATATAACCACTCATTGGTAAATAAATGAAAATAATAATTGAAATATTCTATTTACATGCTTTTTTGTGAAAATTTTAAAATTTATATCAGTATTTGTATTGGAGGTGGTTTAACAACTAGCATCTATTAATAAGTACTAAAGAAAAGGAAGTTTAATCTGTCTATTCTTTAAACATATCATATGAAAATGGAATGGGCCCAAACATGAGAAATCGTATTTCAAAGAAAAAATTATACAATCAATCTGACCATTTTTTTAAAGGTGAATTAAAATATGAATTCGTTCACTTGTATGTTCCCTTTTTTGAATTATATATGTTGAGAATCCAAAAATACAATTTAAGTAGATTTTATCCTATATTTAGTTTTTATAATAAATTTTCCATGTATGGTGAGTACGAGGGGATTATCATGTGTTGGGCTCAAATTTACATCGATTAATTGCTTTTAAATTCATGTATGTATCATTTTTTTTGTAATGATGTACTATTTTTTACATCAAACATATTGGTTTATATAGATTGTTGTTAGTATAATAATTATACTGCTAGTATTTTAATGACATGCAATTGTTATTCATATATGTATCCTTTTTATAACGATGTATCCATTATTGAAATAATGATTTACCAAAATTCTTACTTTTCTTATGCATTTTTATAATTATATATTCGTTATTATAATGATATGTTATTTTTTTTTCTCATCAAACTCATTGATTTATATATATTATTTTTAGTATATTAGTTTTGTTTTTAGTATATTAGTTATGTTGTTAATAGCATGTCATAATAATATTCCAAAAAAATTATACAAGTAAATGTAAAATGATACATATATATACATTGTAGTATATAATGTATTTCCTTGCTTATATCCTAAGAGTAGGAGATAAATTTAATATATATATATATATATATATATATATATATATATATATAGATTAAATATGGTAAGTTTTAAAGGTTTTTTTTTAATCCAGATTTTAAGTAAAGTTTAGTAATTGATGAAGTAAACTTGGTGAAAGCAAACTATTATCTGAAAGTGTTATATTTTGGTGTGTCTTGAAAAACAAAATGAAAGTCCTTTATGTAGGATTTAGAGGAGGCCACCGCTTTATTTTCATTCTAATGTGGGACAAAAGAACTTACCACTTTAGCTTTTGCAACTCCACATGTGCATATGTGCATTTTGGTATCATTTCTCATTCATCCATATGCATATTCATTTTATTTTTATATTATTTTTGATAAATTATGGTTTTAAGCCAATGCTTAGTAATTTGAGTGGGTACAACCTACGCCATGCTTTTTTTGTTTGGGTAGAAATACAAAAAAGAATATGCTTAATTTTTAAATGATCTATCTTTCTTTTTTGCGCCCATTTTATTTAAAAAAACAATGTTTTATTGTATGAACATCTTTTTACCAAGGTTCCCTTTCATTAATTAGACTTGCTTGCTTTCTCCACTTATGACAAATTAGATTTCAGTTTGGTTAATTAAAACATACATATATAATGCAATTATAGGCATATTTAACTATTATTTTACACGTACCTATATAAGATGTGGAGTATAAATCCCCAACTTCTAAGTGTGTAAAAGGGGAAAAGAAAGAATAAAAGATCATATTATTCCATACTATATTAAAAGGCGCTTAGTGCCTCTCCTTTTTCTTTTTCTTTTTTAAATGTTCCTTCTTTTTTAAAAAATAGAATTCTTCCTTCTTTTTTCCCCTTTCTCATCTTTTTTTTTTTTTAACTTTTTTTTTAAAGTACTTTTATCCTTATTTTTTTTTATCTTTTTGTTCCCTTTGTTTTTTTTGTACATCATCTTTTTTCATTTACAATTTTAGCACTTCATTTTTGTCCTTTCTCATCTTTATGTTTTTTTTTTGGTAACTTTCCCTCCTAATAACTATATATTTTTTGATCCACTTCACTAAATTATTTTTTCTTTAATACGTATCATCAGAATATATTTTTATTTTTCATTGTGTAATCTTTTGCATCCTCTAAAATGTTTTATCAAACACGAGCCAGAGATAAACAACCAATCCAAACCGTTGATAAACTACAAACTAAACCAACTATACATTGGCTTAAAAATATAATCATTAAAAACTCCTCCATGTATATACGTGCGTGAATGAAAGAAGTGCTGTTGTTTGACAACCAAAGTTTCACTTGCCCTACGTTGAAAATAACGAAGTGTTTTAACACTTTATAAGCCGCTGTGCTGATGAAGCATACAGAAAAGATTCTTCTGTGGCTGACACTTGCCGAGGGCATAGATAGTGAGATTGGAAGATGCTTTTTGCTGCTAAAATAATAATTTGAGTATTATGTTTATCTTCATTTGGTCTGTTATGGTTTTTTTAGCATTTTTAGGGTGTGTGACAGAAAATGATCCAGACTATTTTCTCAGTTATAAATAATGTAAAGCTCTCACATGCTACAGTAAAAATAGTTATAACCACCCTACCTAATACTTATTCGTTTAACCATAACTTCATGCTCATACAAGAATAGCCTAGTGGTGGAGCGCAAATCGAGTCTAATTTGTATATATTATGTCGAAACATTTGAGTCAAATCTATGTAGGCAAAAGTTGTACACCTTATCATGGGTCAACTTGAGAATTCTATTTTTATAGAATTGCTTTTCAATCTTACTATTTTTATGATAAAGTTTGAAACATACCATTCCTTAAAAAAGTTAAAAAAAATAATTGATCACAAGTATTTTGAACAAATGCTAGACATACAAATGTTATCTAAAGATATTTTAGTCTTTTTAGCTAAGAAAAATGGTATGAATAAAAAAATAAATGGTAGAACACGATAATAATAATAATAATAATAATAATAAAGAAGCTCTTGCTTATTAACAATCGAGATTATATGTTTCGAATTTCATGCCAATACAAACTCACGCCGATGAAAAGCAAAAAAGAATGAAACTTTAATTGATTTGTCGCCGACCTAATTAGAAAAAGGAAGGAACATACATCAACAATATCTTCTCAAATGTAGACCACGCGTGCATGTGCTTTTACGTCCACAAAGCGAGCTTTCTTTTTGTTTTTTTTTTTAAATATAGTTTCTTTTTCTTATTACTTTGCTTGATAATAAAGTGCTGGTTTTGAGCAGCGCCCATTGATGGCGATCATGGCAGTTCTTTTTGGTGTCAGGCGCTGCTTCCTTTCTGCGCAGATTGCGGAGATTCTCAAGGGTTTACAGCTATGGAAGAAGAAGGGCAAAAGGATGGGTCCGCAACCCATACAAAAGTGTGTTTATATAGAAGAGAAATATCGTGAGATGACCTTAAAAAAAAAAAAAAGTTTACATCCCATTTTTTGGTTGATGAATCTTAAAATGTTTTAGATTGAGTCTTTAATTTAATTTATGAAATTATATTAAAATTATTTTTGATATAATTTAATAGTTTAAAAAAACGTGTCATTTTTAAGAGTAGCTTAAATAGTTGTCGAATTTCTTTCGTTCTTTCTAATAAAGCAGGAGTCATAAGCCTTACACCATATGAAAAAAAAGTTCATAGGATATGTTTGGAAGAATGATTTGAACTTTAAAGTTCTAACTGCAAATAAATATGCTATAATATAAAACTTTCATATATTATAATGTATGGTTTATGATTTAAACTCTTCTCTTAAACATTGTATTCCTGATTTGTTCTAAAATATTTTAAGAAATTATGGACCAAACCAATATTGAATTTCTCTATAATTTAGGGATTAAAATTTAAAAATACACAAAAGAAAAATCTGTATAGTAGCTTTTTGTAATTGTCATGTGAGTGGACTTGAGCCTATATCATTAGGCACACCACCATTGGCCGCAGTTATCATTAGAGACACCACGATCGGAGTAAGATAGTAATTATTCCCATAATTGCATATTTTGCTTGGGATTGTTGCCTTTTTAACTTAATTGCACTCCCACTAATGATTGCTCGTTGCCTTTTACTCAACAAATAAGAACTCAAGCTTAGTCTTTAGCCCAAAAAAAGGTGAAAAATAAAAATAAAAACTCAAGCTTAGTCATAGACTCTATAGTACCTTCGCGTGGTGAGAATGTATAGTCTATCATGATTCACGTCTGAAGCACATATACAAGAAACGAGGCCATTTTCTTTGGGGTTTTCTCTTGCATGGTGAAGTACGTACCAAACTTTTGTAGTGAACCATTAGGATGTTTAGGCACGATTGCAGTACGATATGATTAGATTGAACACAAATACGATACGAATAATAAACGTGTCTAAAATGTAAATACGAATACGAACCGCTCATGGCACGTGTAACACGACACAACATGATTAACACGATTTTTAAACGGGTTGTGATGGGTTAACACGATAAAAAAACATATATGGCACATTTATGACTTAGTTAACTGAAAATTTAAAAAATAAAAGAAAAAAGCCAATAAAAAAATTAATAAAGATACAATATCTAACTAATACTAACCTACTACAAATATTTTTATTTTTAAGTTTAAATATGCTATAAACGGACAGGTCGTGTTGTGTCCTGTCGACACGTTTACGGTCCGTTTAATTAAGCGTGTTAAAATGCTAACATGAATCCAACCCTTTTATTTTCGTGTTATTCGTGCCAACTCATTTATGGCCCAATTAACACACGTGTATTCCAAATCCATTTATCTAATGTCGTTTTCGTATCGTATCATCGTGCTGTGTCTAAAATTGTCAACCCTTGTTTGATATTTTCATTTTCAACTAAAACTTTTGGTTGTTAGAGTGAAGTTTTCATATGCTACAATGTCTAAGAAAAACTATAGTATAAAACTCTCACTTGTAATAATATTTTTAACTAAAATTACTTTAAATCAATAGTTTGAACCAATAGTTTCAAATAGATTCTATTGGATACTGTATGCTCAGTAAGATATCAGGCATGCGCGTAGTGATGGTCTTGTGAATCTGTTCAATGTACGAGAAAAAGGAATTTATACACACACACATATATATTCTGGGTTGACAATTTAAACATCTAAGAAGATGTCTAGAATCCCTATTCAGGGCCCGTCTAACAACGCAAAATGACTAGAAATTGAAAGGGAAAAGGAAAGCAAAAAAGAAAAAATGAAGAAATGATGAACAACTTTAAACAGTAACCCGCCCGCTAGGATCTGACAAGATGGTGAGTAATATAATTTTGTCACATCTTCCTCTAAACTTTTAATTTGGCACAGCTTCCTCTTGATTTTTTTTTTTTTTTGGATTGAGAAGTTACCTCCTAGTTTTTTAATTTTGTCAACTTATACTGTTAAATTTAACATAATGTTGCAAGTGAGTGAACTCATTTCTCTAACAGCTATTAAAATTTGTTGGGTGTTTTGGAGCATTGGTTCAAATTAATTTTGAACTAATTTAGTTAAAAATGTAACATGTGAAAGTTTTATATTATAACTCAATTTTTTATTAACATTATAGCATGTATGAGCTTAACATTATAGTAACTAAAAGTTTTGGTTTGAAACTAACAATGTGACGGTAAAATCTAAAACTTGTTTAACAAAAGATATTAACTGTGTAAAGTCTCTAGCAGCTAAAAGTTCTTAGATGCTCAGTGTTTTGAATTAATTTTTCAAACCAATGTTTTCAAAATACAAATGGCAATCAATTAATTTTTCAAACCAATGTTTTCAAAATACAAATGGCAATCGATGCATTTTTTTTTTTTAAATGAGAAACTTCATTGCAACTAAAACAAGTATAAACATGGTCGTATGAGATTATCCATTATGAAAGAATCTGACCCCAAATACTGACTGAATCAACTAGTAAAGATGGATGACTTACAGTGACTAAATTCAAGTATTGAAACCCATAGACAAAAAGCCCGCTCAGCACGTATAAAGACTATTTTTATTGTAGTTATAATTTTTTTTTTGTTTTTATAACAAGGATTATCAAAAATATCTTTAATTTTAAAATTATTTGTCAATTTGCCGTTAAATTTCTAACAGAAGGACAATTTTTGTTAACAGTTCATGCTCAGCGAGAACGAATATTACGTTTTGAAGTTTGAGGGTAAAGTATTACAAAGACTATAGTTTAAAAAGAATTTTTGTAATTAATCTAAAAAAATAATCAACTACCATAGTAAAGTGCATGGGGCAGCTGACTAATTGAACTAAAATCCAGGATTAATAAAAACGCCAAAAAGTCGCCAATCAGTGTCATGTTTTCAAAGGACTAATTAGTAATTAACCATTATCCGATATATTCAAACATTTTGCGGTGCGTTCCACCAAGCGGAAAGCTAGTCGAAATGCAAAAGGGGGCACAATAAAAATAAGAATAAAAAGAAGCCGCGGAAAGTGAATAATTTTTAACTATCGTGCAGTTGACTGGGAAAAAAAAGGGAGTCAGTTGTACCGGATGCACCTTGAACTTTTAGTTTTTAGCATCTTAGACCCTTAATTTTTAACTTTAGCAAATAGCATCTTAAATTTTAATATTTATTGAATTGTGATCTAAAAATCAATGACATCAATTATTATGTGAAAATTATCCGAGATAGTTTTTTTCATAAATAGACCATAAATAGACTTTAAACTTTTTGTTGATTAACAAGTTGGATCTTAAACTTTTTAATTTTTGAAATTTCGGATTCTGCTTGTCATCAATTAACTGATGTTAATTGTTAATTGGACTGTATTATCAAGAATTATAAACTTTGGTATTCTAAGCGTCAAATAAAATATAAGACCCAAAATGCATAAGACGTTAAGTTTACGGTGCAAAAGGTAATTTACTCTGAAAAAGCTCCAACCGATATTGGCTACAACTAGACAGCATTGACGGGACAAAAAGCGCAATAGTTCCTTCGAGCAAGCAGTATAAAAAGCACCAACTTGTGAAATAATAACCGACACAAAAAAATAGCAAGCGCCAAAAGATCACAAGACTTTTTGGTCAAAAACCAACACGAGGAAGCAAAAGATCCAATGGGCAATCTTGCTCGCAATTTGAAGAATGCTGCCATTGCATTTCTCGTTCCTTTTCCCTCCATTCTCTTCTACATCTCGTTCCTCAACCATGTTAGCAATAACAAAGGATCAAGCGAGTACAACAATTCTCTTTGGAATTGGTGCTGTAACCACCCTCTCTTGTTGGCCAACCTCCTCTTCTTCCTCAATGTCAATGTCCTCTTCTGGGTCATCAGCCAAATCCTCTCCAGCCACTGGGTTCGTTCACTTTCATTACTTCTTTTAGTTTTTTTGGATAATTGTTCAATTTTGTTCATTTGTTGATCTGGGTTTTTCTTTTTTCTTTTTGGGAAATGTATTTTAGATGATTGATTTGTATTGGACTGTGATACCGGTAATGCTATCTCATTATTATACAAGTCACCCTTTGGGCGAGTACAATTGGTGGAGATCGAGGGTTGCGATATTGTTGACGTGGGTTTGGAGTGTTAGGCTTAGTCATAACTATTTCAGGAGGGAAAAGTGGCAGTGGGGTTCAAGGGAAGATTGGAGGTTCACTGACATGAGAAGCCAGTATGGTAAGCACTGGTGGTGGGTTTCCTTCTTCGCCGTCTATGTATCACAGCAGGTATGACGTGTGTTTTCTCTGTTTATAATTATGGGATTGGGAAATAATAAAGCTTAATTTGAATGCCTAATCACTGTTTGATAAAAGACCGCACTTGGCTTCCATAGCCAGTTAATTGAAAAAAAAAAAAAAAAAGAAGCTTGAGAGCAGCACCAGTGTTAACTACTGCTGTTAATAGGATGTAGACCCTATTTTTGGATCTCATGTTGTGGGATGCATATGTAAGGTCAACCTTTTATTAGTGTATGATGCTTAATACCGTGTCATTTATCACTGTTTTAATGAAATACGTGAGATATCAAGAAGGTGAGTAATACCATCACTCAAGGATGCAAAACGAAATGTAGGTAATTTTGGTTTGGCAACGTTGTTGAAACTTTCTAGTTTCAACTACTGCAGTATAAAAAGTCTCATATGCTACAGCGTAAAACAAAAATATGCAATAGTATAAAACTCTTACATATTATAGTAAATTGTTTTCAACTTATTAGTTCCAACCATATTTACAATTTACAAACATACTCATGCGTAATGTTATTTGATAGTGGTGTCCGACACCATTATTTGTAATAGCGTGTCTTTTGCATAGCTGCCCCGCATGTGGGACCCGCTACTGCTTTGTTATGTTTGATAGGCGCTGGTTACATAATAACCATTTGTATGTCTTTTGCCAAAATATACTATTGATTAAAACAACAATTTAGTGATTATACATCTCAATAATTGAATAATACATTAACCGTTATTTATAATTATAACTATTAGTTTTTCAAACAAATAAAAATTGTCATTAAAACCTATCTGGGGCTCTGAGTAATAATTTGAGGACCTCAGAGTTGAAATGTGAATATATAATGTGTTAAATTGAAAAATCAAATGTTGCACATAGCGTCAGGGCCAGCTAAGTGGTGCCGGCTTCTTTTACTTGATTTTACCCTACTTTTTCAGGTATTTTTGATTGGTGTTTGCCTTCCACTGTATGTGATCCACTCAGTGGATGAACCATTGAACATTTGGGATTTTGTCGCCATCACTGTTTGTGTATCTGGCATCGCTATCGCATTCTTTGCTGACACACAACTCTACGAGTTCGTGACTAGAAATGAAAAGCTGAAGGAGCTTGGGAAGCCGGTGGTAGCGAATCTTGACCGGGGCTTGTGGCATTATTCTCGACACCCCAACTACTTTGGAGAGCAATTGTGGTGGTGGGGGCTAGTTGTTTTTGCTTGGAACCTCGGACATGGATGGACCTTTGTTGGATCTCTCATCAACAGTATGTGTTTAGCTTATGTGACTAAACTTGTGGAAGACCGAATGCTGAAGCAGCCTTACAGAGCTGAAGCTTACAGGCTGTATCAGAAGACAACATCAGTGTGGATACCTTGGTTCAAGTCATCTGCAATAGCTGAAAAAGATAAGGACACATAAATTATCTGATTTTTTTCAGCATTGCGCTTCTGTAGATCTTTCGATGTGTATTATCTATGTAATTCCTCTTCCTTGTCATGTTCATTTCTTGCCTGTGAACGCTTGTTTATCTGAAAGAATGGTTGGATCATTTTCTTTTCATATGTTGCAATAGATCATTTTATGAAATTGTATAGAATTGATGTGAACTCGTCTAAGATGTCTTTCTTCGGAAACTTTAAGCTTTAAAAAAAAGGCTAATATTTAGAGCGATTTTTAAGAACAGGGGTTCTTGCTGGTTGAACTCATAAGCATGTTTGATCTGGAGATGACTAGGGAAAAGAAGTGGTTTCATTTAGGAGACGTCTCAACTATAGAAACCTAACAAGAAGACAATGAGGGCATTATTTTTTGCGTTACCAATATGTTCATATTTTTGTAATTTTTAGGCAGTAGTACCTGCCAATATGAAGAGTTGAGTTGGGATATGCTGGAATCAGACCATAAACAAATGATTGGGCTCCAGAAAGAGACCTACGTCTGTTTAGCATCTGTGGCTCTTGTTTTCGGACTCAAGTCTCAACATTGTGTTTTGGATTTTTGCTACATTTATAAGGTACTTGGCATTTCAGTTTCAACTAATGAGTGTATAACTTTAAAGTAGCTACACTAAAAGCAAAAAAATTGTTAAAATATAAAACTTTTATATATTATAGTTGTTAAACTTAAAACTTTAATTGCTTCAATTACAATTGAAGTGTCGAAACGACTAATTCAAATCTGGAACTTCGATATCCACATCATAGGTGCAGTTTTTATTTTTCTGTCATTTTTCAAAAATTTCTCTAAGCCCTTTACTCCCGGCCCACCCCAAAAAAGGGCCTGATTCTTCTCTAACCTCAAAGCCCTTTACAAAAATAGGGACAGAGAGAGACTCTCTTGATATAATCGAAAGCTATCACAAGATATTTGGTTGGGATGTGAAATGTTGGGTAAGTGTGACCATCGAACGCCATTTAGTAGTCGTTTTGACATGCCAACTGAAACGAAATGTTACTACTCAACACGTGAAGTGTGAAGCCGAGAAATTGGTTGGCAATAATTTCCTGTAATGATCATGTCCTAGTGACAAACTGCTTCACATTACATGGATTAGTTGACTTGACAACAACACCTTTTTCAGTAGCTTGCTTCAAAGCCTTACGTTTTTATTCTTTTTTTTTTTTTAATTTACAGATTCAGAGGTGAGTAAAAGTCTGCTTTTTTATCGCTTCATGCAAGTAACTTTCCAAAAACATATGCCCTTAAGATTACTGCTGAAATTTTCAAGTGTTCTCTTGTTGGTTTTTTTTACCTCGGTTTTATTCATCATCAAGGCCAATTTTAGAAAGTTAAAAAGAGGAAGGAACTAGGTGGGTGAATTAATAATGTCCAATATTGCAAGGACAATGAATGCTTAGGTTGTCAGTTGAAGGCTGTAAATGAGAGCCTCTTCCAGTTGGTGCAATATTTATAAAGCCCTTCAATTTATTTATTTATTTATTGTAAAGAAATCAAAGTTGGTTGCAGTTTTAATTCATGGTCCAATGGCAAACGCGTCGAACGTCTTGCATAGTGAAGTGGATCAAGTCAAGTCCTTGTCGTTTTTTGCTTTAGAGGCCCTTAAATCTTTATTATTGCCCATTTTTATTTCTTTGAATTTGCCCTTGGTTATGCGGATGTTGACTCTTACAAAGACACTTCCAATTGTCAAAATCCTGACCAATGAATAAATAGATCAAGCGTTGATAAAACTAATTCCTTGAGCCACGATCAAGCGTTAAGAACCGTCAGTTACAAGCATAAATATCTTTTAAAATGGCTGGTAACATGTTCCTGACACGATAGTTCTAACAATTTAGAGAAGAAAAAAAAAAAACTCAAAAAAACCAATAACCTGTCCGAGAACACGTGTGTATTCCTCGTCACACGTTGTAGATCAAGATTGAGAGTCATTTTTGGACACATCCGAGCAACGAATTTATTACAGAAAACAGTACTGTTCGGTTCCAAATATGGAATAATAACTCGAATTTCACTTTTTCCATAAATTCCAACAGCACTTTGTCAAGTTGCATATGCAAATTTAAAAAATAAAAAAGGAAATTACCGATGAGGCTTGGACAGGCATCAACAACATGGCACGGGGTGTGTTCTTGTCAAAGTTCACGAATATTTCTAGGATACACTCTAGGAACACATACATGCACACATATATAATATAAAATATTGTTATCCTAGCAAATGATAATGAATAAAGAAAGAGATTATTTATTTATTTATTTATTTTATTGATGTTACAAGAGCAAAATTAGGACAGCTATGAAGATAATATCAAAGCGTGACATTTTTGTTTGATTAGGCAAGAATAAAGACCGTTGTTCTATTTACTCGTTTAGTCGTTTTCTGCTCTTCTTTCCCCTCTACAAGGAAACGCGCTTGGTGCAATCGGGGGTTCATAAATACAGAAATGGAGTGGTAGAAAGTAAAGAAAGAAAGAAAACAAGCAGAGCCAAAACTGCTACTTGTCTCAGGGGAAAAAAAATTGGCTTAATATGACGTTTTCTCTCAAGTTTCATTCCATTTCTGAGAATATTAATACAAAGAAGAAGAAGAAGTCAATAATTTTGGATTCAAATGGTGGGTTTTTGTTGTTGATAGTTTTGTTGTTTCTGCTTCCGATCTGTGTGTTCGGCATTGAGAAACAGGAAGAAAAACATCGGACGAGGCTGAGATTTGGTTCAAATGGAGAGTTCAAGATACTCCAAGTGGCTGACATGCACTTTGCTGATGGAAAGTCCACTGCTTGCTTGGATGTTCTTCCTAGTCAGGTCAAGGGCTGTTCTGATCTCAACACTTCGGCTTTCATCCACAGAATGATTCTTGCTGAGAAACCGCATCTCATTGTTTTCACCGGTAATCTTGTTCTTCTTCCTATTTTAAAGCTTGCCCTTTTCTGCAAATGTTTTTATTCTTTTTGATTTATCTTGGTCTTTCTGGTTGTTTATGTTTTTTATGTGTGTTTGTTGGTGTGAGTTTTGGGAAAGAGATATATATGTGAGGTGAAATTTTCATTCAGCAGATGAATTTAACTTTATAAAGTTCGTACTTTACAATCTCTATTAAAGCACAGAGAAAGAGAATTAGAACCCACAATGGAAAGGGCTAAAAAACACA
Source organism: Artocarpus hirsutus (assembly GCA_946598075.1). Classification (NCBI taxonomy): domain Eukaryota; kingdom Viridiplantae; phylum Streptophyta; class Magnoliopsida; order Rosales; family Moraceae; genus Artocarpus; species Artocarpus hirsutus. Next base: position 61,830 of record CAMOHE010046217.1, on the reverse strand, counting down.
AAAGAATTTGGCTTAATTTTTGCTAGTTGGTTCTGTTGAGATTAATTTTGTTATAGCTTTACTATGCATATAGTTTTTTTTCCACTTGCCCAATTGGCCAATATACCTTAATTACGAGTTTTGAGCACATTTTCATTGTCTCGTGACTCATGACCTTATCTAGAGAACTGTTGTAAACAGGGGATAATATATTCGCAGCTGACGCCACAGATGCTGCGAAGTCTTTAGACGCTGCATTTGCACCCGCGATCTCATCCAACATCCCGTGGGCCGCGGTGTTGGGGAACCATGACCAGGAATCTGCCCTCTCAAGGGAAGGTGTAATGAAGCACATAGTTGGGTTGAAGAACACTTTGTCTCAACTCAACCCTTCAGATATTGAGTTTATTGATGGTTTTGGGAACTATAATCTTGAGGTTGGTGGAGTTGGAGGCTCTAGTTTTGAAAACAAATCAGTCCTCAATCTCTACTTCCTTGATAGTGGAGATTACTACAAAGACCCCTCCATTTCTTTTTATAATTGGATCAAAGCCTCTCAGCAATACTGGTTTGAACGCACTTCTAGAAAGCTTAGGGTACTTAACTTACTGATTTTTAGTCTTTTTGGATCAATTGAATTAATGATCTTTTTTATATATGTGCAAGCAAATTATGTTGAGCTTGAAGCTCGAATTCTACTAGCTAGCCTTGATGATAGTCTTTTTATTTTATTTACATGTTCTTTTGCAGAGCGAATATGAGAATAAGCCACATCCGCAGAAAGGACCTGCACCAGGGCTTGCATACTTTCACATACCATTGCCAGAATATGCTAGTTTTGACTCGTCAAATTTCACTGGTGTCAAGCAGGAAGGCATTAGCTCTGCAGCCGTGAACTCGGGTTTCTTCACGACCTTGGTTGAAGCCGGGGATGTGAAGGCAGTTTTCACGGGCCATGATCATGTGAATGACTTTTGTGGTGAATTAACCGGTATACATCTATGTTATGCTGGAGGGTTCGGATATCATGCTTATGGGAAGGCTGGATGGGCAAGGAGAGCCAGGGTTGTGGTAGCAACATTGGAGAAACTGGAAAAGGGCAGATGGGGAGGCGTGAATGCAATCAAAACATGGAAACGCCTTGATGATAAGCACCTCACCACCATCAACAGCCAGGTCCTCTGGAGCAAGAGCCCTTCTGGTAAGATATCTCTGAAGCTCCCTGGACCAGTCTTTCCATTCTTGTTCTTAACGTTTAGGAAAATCTAGATTTATGAAATTTTAGCGGTATGGAATAATTGCTAGCAGAACATATTACCTACTTATATGGGGCTATTTTATTCTTCACACAGCAGAAAATTAGCAGAGGAAAACTTAAAAACCAATCGGCCTTTTTTGTTGTGTCATATGTAAACTTGTTTATGGATGTAGGACATTCTAATCTACCGTGACTTCATGCTCATAAGTGGACAGTGTCTACACATAGCGGTATGTTTTAATTACATAAAATTGCTAGTTACCATATGTTTCAGGACCCCCTTGTATTCTAATTCCTTTTTTTTTTCCTCTTTGTTTATTTGCATGTAATCCTTATTTCCCCCCTACTAATGCAATAACTCAATCTTCTAGTTCATGTCTTGCATGAAGTGATCAAAACCCTGCTAGCCTGCTTTTTACATTTCATGGCAGTAATTCATATACCTATGTTCTGTCTCTCATAGTGTTGAATACAGTCTTGTCCAGTTCCCTTGCATTAAGAAAACAAAATGTTGAATCTCTTAACTCATCTGTGACAATGATTAAATGTTGTATTACTTACAAGGCTATCTCCAACTCATATCACCAAAATGGTGTAATTTTCACTTCAAAATGGTACCTCACATCAAACAGCAATTTTATCTTCAACCCATAAAACCATTTCTAACACCAAAAAAGAATATTCCCAGTATATTCTATTTTACCTATTTTTTATAGTACTTTTCACCAACTCCCTACTATGAAGAAGCTTTTGAGCCAAACAAATTGACGTATGAACAGTAACACGCCAGATTTGGCATGCTACTTTACTTTTAATCGTGAATACCAAATTTGGGGGAAGAAATGGCGTTGGGTTGGAGAGGATCTCCAACGCCATTCATGCATCTCTCCCCTATTTTAGCGTGCGTTGGAGAAGGCCTAAGTACTTAATTTCTTAGCTTTGCAAGGCCTTTGTGGCATATACTAACATCCATTTCTAGCTTTTATGTTCTCTCATTTGTTTCCTCTAATTTGCTTGTTGGTGTTTCATGAACAGGTAATAGAAGAAAGATACATATCCCTACTGCTTGAGTTTGGTGTAGATGAAAGGTATGTGCAGGAGGCAGTGATGACAAGTTAAGTTATAGTTTGGACAAAGACATGGAATTTGTTTGTAATAAAGTTTATCTTAGGTTCAACTTTTGATACGTATTTTCAGTTTTGATGAAAGCATTTGGGAGCATTTAGGGACAAAAAGATATGCATGGAACTGGAAATTGGTGTTTCAACGGAATCAACAATATACATTATACGATCATATGCCAGCAACGTTGGTGTTTTTGATTTTGGGGAATTGTTGTTATACGATGTAAGGAACAATATACATTATACATCTATTCCTAGTTTTTAATTTCTATGTTCTCACATTGTCACTATAACCAATGTCCTTCAATGAAGTTACATAAAAACGTGTATGATTTAATCCAAAAACACGAATATTAAAATCTAATTTCCCATCAGGATTGCCTTATCCTCTTTTACTTTTTCAATTTATATTTAAAAGATAATTTCTCTCTATTTTTTTATGGGCAATATATGTCTATCTTATTGAAATCAAAGGCTCTGTCAAATAACCTAGCTTTCTTATGTATAGACTGAATAGGTCCGTACAGACTATACTTCGTATTGTTTAGCCCATGTGAGACAAAATTTACTGTTTAGTTCATTGATTTGAGTAGAGTATTTGAATGAAGATTTAAATTTTTATGAGAGAAAATACTGTAGCAAAATAATTCAAACCGTGACTCGAATACCGAAACAAACGGGCTTATGATAGTGATTTGTGTTAAAATGTTACAGTTAAAAGCTTGTATGCAATTCCTTGTATATCTTAACAACACTGGTTTCTTTCTCCTTAACCTTTTCTTTTTTTCTAAAAAAATAGCCCATTTAATTTCAACACGACCAAACAAAATTTTAAAAACAATCCTAACAGCATTCTCAAAAGAAAAAAAATTTCATTTTCAAATTTTTCAAAAACAAAAACCAAAATAAAAACACTACCAAACAACCCTTGTTTTTAAACTTCATTTAATGTTGCGATTAAACTCTATTTTGCTTGCAATTTGACAAACGTGGCCATTGATTTCTTTGAATTCCTTAAATTCCTATTATTGCCCTCTGGTTTCTTCAAATTTGCCTTGATTATGTGGATATCTTAAAGACGGTTGCAATAGTAAAAATCCTAATCAATGTTAGGCTATTATCAACAGTCGATTCGTAATCCAATTCGTACATAGCAACAGTTTTTACAAATTAAAATCCACATATTCACGGATTAAGATTTAAATAATTAAAAAAACTAATAAATATTTGAACTAAAAATTTTAACTAATTAAATTATTAACACAAAAAATTTAAATATTTGAACTATTAACAAAAAAGCTTATAAAAATAAGCTCTTTCTTTAAAGTGTTATTTAAAAAAAAAAATTAACAACTTAATAGTTAAAATTAAAAAAGGACAAAGCCTTTTGAAAAAAAAATATTTTAAGCTTTAATTACATTAATCTCAAAAGCTTATTAGATAAGAACCTTTAGACATCTTTTTATAAAATATAAAGAAAGTAACATCCTAGTATCTTTTCCATCTGACTTCTATTCGAAACATGAAAAAAAAAAACAAAACAAAACAAAACAAAGTTGTCCTTGTACCAAGGTCTGGCGTCTATTTGCTACCCTTAGGTGAGAGGTTGGGGACAACATATTGTACATACCGCGTGTTTTTTTTTTTTTTTAATTATTTCAAGAACACATGTTTTTACATGTACTTTTTTTTTGGAGCAACCATGTTCAAAATGTCCTATGTATTTTTATTTTTCCAAATTTTTTTTTGAAAATTATTAGAACACAATTTATCTATATCTCTACTGTCGCAAAAGAACCATGGTAATTCCTTCAAAAAAAAAAAAAAAAAAAAGCCAAGGGTAATAGCTCATTGGCTCACACGTATGTCCACCCCCGCGAGTTGTTGTTGTTTTTAATTTTTTAACTTTTTTGTGTTTTTTTTCCTTCTCTTTTTTAGATTTCTTAACTTTTTTTAGATTTTTTTCTTTTATTTTTTTGTCCTTTTGTTTTTTTTCTTCTCTCATCCTCTTTTTTCCCCTCTTTATATCATTTTTTTTTCCTTTTTTTACTATCTTTTTTTGTCTTTTGTTATCTTTTTTATCCTCCCTCCTTTTGATTTACATTTTGGTGGTTTAGATTTTTGTATAAAAAAATAAAAAAAAAACTTAGATCTTTATTTTAAAAAATACAAAAAGCACGTTGCGGGACATGTGCTCATCACTAGTTTAAAAGATAAGAGACATGCTTAGACTATCACAACCCACCTTTTCGGGCTGTGATTAAACTTTTTCTTTCATACTTAGGAGCAAAAATTTAGAATTTTTTTTTCTTTTGAAACTGAAATAAATACTTTACTTTACGATAAATTTGGTAACACCCAAAATACTTTCTCTTACTTATTTTTACATAAACATTCTTACTTTTACAACATTTTCCTGTTCAAACATTCCTTTTCAAAATAACTTATAATATGCACAGCGAAAACATTCAGTAGCGAACTTCATACACAATCTGCACACATCATCCGTCCGCCAGCTCATCATTACGATTTATTCTAACATTCTGGTCGGAATACCTACAGCATGAAAAACTTAATGAGCTAACGCCTATTAAGTCCCATAAATCCCATATGGACAATAAATTGAATGCATGATTCAATTATGCTTTCTTATGAACTTTCCTTATCTCCATCATTTCTTATCTTTCCTTATGGCCCAAGTGTTTGTACCATTACGCAATATCATGTAGGTTTATTTAACACCGTGATCATATTTTATCCTTTAAACTCCCTTTACTTCGGGAGTCGGTACGACACTTTTTTTTTTAACTTCTGGTGACATATTTACCAATCCATTTAATATGGTTGTCATACCAGGCATGAAATGATATTCACATGTTATCCATAAAACATAGGTTCGTATGCATTGTAGAGCACCCACAGGTACCTATTTCATAAACATACATGTTTTCATGATCGTATACACAAGTACACCATATATCGTATGTAACAATACATAACATGATATACACTCAGGTATTTTAATCGTATACACATAGGCACCGATTTTATATCTCCAGGCATTCATTTCATAGCAACAAATAAGTTCACATTGGAATTTATACCCTAATATGCATATTCACGCATTCTACACCTACTATTTCATGTTGTAGGTGGGAAAGGTACTTACTTGTTTTTACACACCGCAAAAATCAACTTCGTTCTCCTTTCTCCTAGACTCCTAGGATCCTGTTGGCCAATTACAAAATTATTAGCCAATTTTCAATACATTTCGTTACAAAACGTTCATTACGTAATTGTTTGAGTTGTATAACTATACACAACTCTATAGATACTGATTTTTTTATTTCTTTCTAATTCTACCATATCGTTACTTACGAAGGGCGAAAATCTTTCTAATCACTTTCTTTTCCTATCTGTGACCTTATTAGAGCTACTCGGGTTATTCAGGCAAAAATAACGATTTTGCCCTCCGTTCCTTATTGACCGATCTGAGCTCAATTCCGTTCTTTTAACAAAAACAGCCACACATTAACTTCAAAATAATGTCCTAGTGGCTCGAAACCCTTTTTTTTTTTTTTTACACTTAAGTCTCTTTTTCATAAAACTTTACGATTTGGCCCATAAACCAAAAATTGTGACAATTTTGTCCCCGGGGCTAAAATTTTCTCTTTACATCAAAAATTTCTATTTTTCATAAGAAACACTTTTGCTCAAAGTAACACACCTTGAATCATTTTGAAAAATGACGTTTTTTTCATTTTACAATATTTTCACTTTTAACAAATTCTTGAAAATTCGAAAACTCACAAACGGTTGAGTTTTCGACGAACCGTTCACAATGCCTAACAATTTCATCAAGATCTACAACTTTTGTGTTTTAAATTTTCCAAAAATATCACTGTACAGAGGTGTTTTTGGTTGTTTTTCATTTCTATCGAGAAAGAAAATTTTCTTTCAATTTAGTCCCTTGGACGTTTTTGTCAAATTCCTTCTCAAAATTTCAAATCTACCCCTGCAGAGTCTATTCCATGCCTTACTCAGGTCATTTTCATGCTCAAACCTCATCTTTACACAATTTAACCTTAAAATTGCAAAAATAGTGTTTTATGCAAAAACTATGATTTTGCATCATAAACCAAAAATTCATCATCTAACCAGGTCATTCATCATATTCACATACAATTCCATCAAATATAAGCTCAAAAGCTCATATGGGTTTGAGAAAATAAAAATCAAACAAAAATTCAAAACTTTAAATATCAAAACTTACCAAAATAACCTCTTTTTTATTTCAAGCCTTGAAATCCCTTTTGAACTACCTTCCAAACTCCCTTTTCATACAAAAATGACATGGGTTAACATTTCCCCTTCAACCCATGAAAAACCCCTTGAAAACTCAATAAAAAGTTTAAAATTTTACCTTTAATCTTGTAAAAATCCTTGGGGCTTGCTTCTAAAATTGTTTTGGGGTTATTTTTGTAAAGTTTGGGGTTGAGAAAAAATTCTTTGAAGGTCTATCCATGGCTGCCGAATCTTGGTGAAGAAGAAAGAGTGGAAATTTTTGTAATGACTTGAATTTAATGCAACCTAATCCACTTGGTGACTCATGGTCACCCATATGATTACCATCAAGGTGTCCTCACATGATTGGGCCACCTTTTAGGGCTTGGTGGCCCAATAACAAACTAAAAAATATCCACTTAGTTGGGCTAAAAATTTACACAGTGTAATTTTTCGTCACGTAGTATTTTTCTTATACTGCTGTGGTCAAATCAATGTATTTTCTATCCTTAAACTGTGTAAAAATATTTAACTTACTTTTCGTTCAATTTTGGAGGCCAATCATAACATTTTTCGTATCTGTGTTATCACTTAGCGGTATTCTTATACTGCTCTGGCCTCCCTTCTACCCCAGATTAGGGTTTGGACAACCTCTGTGTCCTAGTTGCATTCTAATTGTTCATTCATTTATACCATAATTTTACAATTAATTGTGATATAAAATTCATTTTTTGAGTATTATTCACAAATTTTTGAGTAATTCAACTCATGAAATCTGTATTTTACCATACCCAACATTGCATCACATTTGCCATAAAATATGTAATTAATGCCGTTTATTCATACTTTATCGTAATTTTGTACAAAAATTACAACTTTTTACAAAAATTATATTTTTAAAAGTAAATTCATTAATTAAACCCAATTAAATATTAGGTTTTATTAATGAAATTTTCTCATTCATTACATAGACGAGCATGCACAGCATGTGGTTGTGAGCTCGTATCAAAGTTCACCTATATGTTATTAGAGAATTTAAAGTTGAAACTTAAACACCATAATACGTAGAATTTTATATTATAATATATTTTTACTTTATATTGTAGCATATAACAATTTTATGATGAACATGTGATCGTGAGGTCGTATCAAAGTTCACGTATATGTTATTAGATAACTTCAAATTGAAACTTAAACACCATAGTATGTAGAAGTTTTACACTATAATATATTTTTACTTTATATTGTAGCATGTGAGAGTTTTACGCTGTTGTAGTGTAACGCTCCTAAATAGGGGTTAACAGTTTTTATTAAATAAAATAAAGATTAGAAAATAAATATAAATCATCAAAGTTATTTACCCGGGACTTAAATAAAAACTCTCAAATTAAAATAAAAACATAAACAAATAAATAAACCACAGTTTAATGTAGCACCTTAAATTTTAATAATACACAACTGTCACCATCATCATTTCAACCCTTGACAAATCTTAATACAGTCACAGAAATTAACAATGGATGCTTACATTATCATAAAGATCATTCTTTGCATTCAAAGAAATCCTAACGTAATATAGCTACATAGTTTCTTCAACTATTTTTCTTGTAGCCACTTCACACTTAGTGAGTCCTGAAAAGATGAACATATCAAGAAATGAACAACAACATGCTCAGTAAGAAAAATCATTACTCACCTTAAGGTTTTATTCATTACCACATTAAAACTGTATGATTAGTTAATTTACATCATATACCAGATTATGAGGTTTATTATGATCATATCTCGTGGATACTATAGTTAACCATTACCAAGTTTCACACTTATACATATATACAAATATTACAATTCATCATTATTTCTAGGTATCCACATTAAATAAAGTAACACTCTACTTATTGAAACCCAAATGGGCAAGCTTAGCCACCCTCCAAACATTTCGAGGGTATTTCGGTGAGGGGACATCAAGCCCCAACTCCTTACCAAGTCGATTTCTGTACAGTGCGTTCTGGGACTTTCGACCCAAGGAAACGTCATCACCTTCCTCTTATTTTACCTTTTAGGATATTCGTGCCCAAGGACGTAACCGCCGCCCTCTTCACATCTCACCATTTCTTTATATACAAATATCATTTATAGTGCTAATTTTCCTAACCATGCTTCTCAATTTATAACAACATATGTTAATTCATTATGTTCCTCGCTAATCAATACAGAGCGAGTTCATGTCATAGTTTCATATGTGATTCTCATATAATAGTAGTTCAACATAGATACATATATCTTGTGATAAAACAATCAATTTAAATTTCATAAAAACCTCACAAAAGATAAGTAATAGAATCCCTACCTTTCAAGCTTATCAACAATCTTTTAATCTCTGAATTTAATTAACGTAAGCTCCACACACCCTTGATCCTAAGGTGTGCATAAGGACAATTAAAACTAAAGCACAACATGTAACCACACCCATAAATGAATTAAGTGTAAATCAAGACATTCAGGGATTAAAAGGTGAGCAAAGTTGAGTTCACTATCTACAATTAGCATATGGGTTAATGGGTGGTTTACTTAAGGTAGACGGGTGGTATACTGCCACTAGTAGGTTTACTAGTTTCTAATCCGAGAATTGAAAAATTCATAGTAAATAAAATATAACTCCGATTTAGGTTCATTATAGCTTGTTGGAAAGCTTAAGATGTCTAATTTTAAAATATGTAAACCAATTTACAAAATTCATTTTTATCTAATCCCAAAATTTCAAGAAAAAGCTACTGTTCATAAAGATAATACAAGGTTTATGGAATATTAAGTTTTTCTTTAACTCAAAGCATATTATCCTTGTTCAAAGTCTCAAAATCATTCTAAAATATGCAGCATGTATTATATAATCATAATAAATATATTCTTATGAGTTTTATACTAAAATCATCATCAAACCATATCTCTAGCCTTTTTTGCAAATAATGAGAAAAACATGCTTAAATTTGCTTTTCAAGCTTAAAACCTTAAAACATCAATCTTAAAGTTATGGAAATCGGTTTTAAACATTCCTAGCATGTTTGTAATATTGTTCATAAATGTTCAAATATACATGTTAACCTAATTAGAAATTTGTATGGAAAAAACATATACTAAAAACCAAGTTTGAATTAACGAAAACCTACCTCAAAACTCCTTTGAAAAACACCAAATTTCGGGTTAAAAACCAAGCTTGAATTGACTCCAAAACTACTTCAAACGTGGCTGGGAATTATAGTTGTCGTGGTTGCAAAGAGAGCTTTATGCCTTGTGTCTTTAGTTAGAAATTGAAGTGAAAAAGGAGAGAATGAGAAACTAGAGAAGAAAGTGGTGATGGTTGAATAAATAGGCATCAAAATAATTGAGCAGCGGGAGAGAATTAAATGAGCATTAAAATGAAATATTATCATGTCTCCTATGGAAACTTTTAGCAAATAATGTCAACATAATTGAGGGGACAAATGGGACAAGTTGTGGAAGAAGATGAAGGAAGCATTAAAAATGTGGTTAAGAACATATATCGATGTCTCCTGATAATTGAGATGAATTAATTCTATGTCTCTAAATGATAAGGATGCTATTTAATTGAGCATTAATGTAGTGGGACAAGGTTGGTAGAAGTGAGTGATAGGTAGGTTTTAAATATTTACTACGGAGACTTAGTAAATAAACTAAAGTGACATTTTATTCATATAATTTTACAAAAGTTATACTTGTTAAAATAACATGTGTTTCATATTGTTAAAATTTTGGTTACCAAACACAATAATAAATAAAAAAAATCTTCTTCTTCTTTTTTTGTTATTGACGTTACAAAAGTAAAATCAAGACAGCTAGCTACATGATTATGAAAATAGGATGGGATCGTGACGTTTTTGTTTAATTTGCCAAAAATAAAGAATAAATAGGGGCCGATCTTCTATTTACATGTTTCAAACGTTTTCTAAGTTTGTGGTTTAATCCGTGGTGGTTCAACAATAAATACAGATAAGGATTGAGTTGTAGACTTGTAGTAGAAGAAACTTTAAGAAACAAGCAGAGCCAAAACTAGCAGTCCTTGTCTTGACAAAACAGTGGCTCAATAATGTATCCTCTAAAGTTTCATTCGATGTATGAGAATGATTCAAAGAAGAAGAAGAAAAAACTAGTTTTGAATTCTGATGTTGGGTTTTTGCTGTTGTTGTTGATAGTTTTGTTGTCTCTGCTTCCGACAGTGTGTCGGGGCGAGGAACGTCGAGAGAAACAGGAAAAGAAGCTGAGATTTGATTTAAATGGAGAGTTCAAGATTCTTCAAGTGGCTGACATGCACTTTGCTAATGGAGAGTCAACTCCTTGCTTGAATGTTTTTCCGGATCAAAAGGACTATTGTTCTGATCTCAACACTACAGCTTTCCTCCGCCGAATGATCCTTGCTGAGAAACCCCATCTCATCGTTTTTACCGGTAATCGTGTTCTTCTTCCTAGATTTTTAAGCTTTACCAATTTTTTTTTAAAAGTTTATTCTTCTTTTTGGTTCGTATTAGTCTCTCTGGTTGTTCATGTTTTTGGTGTGTGTTTGTTAGTTTGACTTTTGGCAAAGAGATATATGTGTAGTAAAATTTTCATTCAGTAGTTGAGTTTAACATTGGAACTTGTTGCTTTAGAATCTCTATTAAAGCTGAGTTAAAAAGAATTAGAACCCACCATGGAAAGAGTAAAAACACACAGGATTTTGGCTTGTAAAAGCTAGTTGGTTATGTTGAGATTAAATTTGTTATAGATCTACCATGCAATTTTTTCCCATTTTCCCGATTGGCCAATGTACCCACATATCTTAATTACAAGTTTTGAGTACATTTTCATTGTCTCTTAAGAGTCTTGACCTGATCTTAAGCACTACTATAAGCAGGGGATAATATATACGCAGCCGACTGCACTGATGCCGCTGAGTCCTTAAATGCGGCATTTGCACCTGCAATTTCGTCCAACATCCCATGGGCCGCGGTGTTGGGAAACCATGACCAAGAATCTGCCCTCTCAAGGGAAGGAGTAATGAAGCACATAGTTGGGTTGAAGAACACCTTATCCAAACTCAACCCTTCAGATGTTGAGTTTATTGATGGCTTTGGGAACTATAATCTCGAGGTTGGTGGAGCTGGGGGCTCTAGTTTTGAAAACAAATCGGTCCTCAATCTCTACTTCGTTGATAGTGGAGATTACTCCAAAGTCCCCTTAATTCCTGGCTATGATTGGATCAAAGACTCTCAGAAATCCTGGTTCCAACGCACTTCGGAAAAGCTTAGGGTAGTCTTTTTGATCATTTAAATTAATGAATTTATATGTGGAAGCAAATTATGTTGAGTTTTCTTTTGCAAGTAATCTTCCATTTTAACCTGCAGATAGAATATGAGAACAAGCCACCTGCTCAGAAAGGACCTGCACCAGGGCTTGCATACTTTCACATACCATTGCCAGAATTCTCTAGATTCGACTTGTCAAATTTCACGGGCGTCAAGCAGGAAGGCATTAGCTCTCCACTAGTGAACTCAGGCTTCTTCAAAACCATGGTCGATGCAGGGGATGTCAGGGCAGTTTTCATAGGCCATGATCACGTGAACGACTTTTGCGGTGAGCTAAATGGCATACATCTATGTTATGCTGGGGGGTTCGGATATCATGCTTATGGTAAAGCTGGATGGGCAAGGAGAGCCAGGGTGATGGTAGCAACATTGGAGGAACTGGAAAAGGGCGGTTGGGGAGGTGTGAAGTCGATCAAAACGTGGAAACGGCTTGATGATGAGCACCTCAACACCATTGACAGCCAAGTCCTCTGGATCGAGGGCTCTTCTGGTTAGGCATCTCTGAAGCTCCCTAGAACAGTTTTTCCATTCTTGTTCTTAGCCCTTAGGAAAATCTAGTTTCATGGACTATCTAGCAACATGGAACATTGTTAATAGAACATGTTACCAAATTGTATGGGGCTCTTTTATTTTTCACATAGCATAAAATTAGCAGAGGATGACTACTTAAAAACCTATCAGCCTTCTCGTTTGATTGATATGAGAACTCGTGCATAGACATCGACGCAGAGGCCGTTCTAATCTACCGTGATTAAATGTTGTGTTACTTATGAATAACTAATTTCTTAGCTTCTTGATATCTTGTTAAAAATATATCAACATAATTCATTCTCAGCCAGGGGCAGAGTTATACAAGGACAAGGGTCAGCGGCTGCCCCGTTGAATATTTTTTCTTGTAATTTTATAGATGAAATTTTATAAAACTTGTATATCGACCCTCACTTTATTAGTTAAGTCACACTTTCACCCCTCTTCATTAATTTTTCTGGCTCCACCCTTATTCCTAGCCTTCATGTTCTCTCATTTGTTTCCTCAAATTTGCTCGTTTGGTATTTTATGATCAGGTGGTGGAAGCAAGAAACAGATCTATAGTGCTTGAGTTGGGTGTATATGAGAAATAAATAAGTACCGGAGCTAAAGATGAGGTCTTAAAGCAGATGTAGGCGTAGAGGTTCCGTTGAATCAAAGTCATCTTAAGAACTTTGTTTTTACATGTTTTGGACATTGGCGTTGCGATAAAATAATATGCAATACATGATCATATGCTAGCAATGTTGGTCTTCACTTGTGCATCGTTGATGTATTTCTTCAATCCATTGCTAGTTAAACATATTAGAGATAATGCATAAATAAATTATATTAACGTTCACGTCTCCATTCCGTCACAAACCCAAGTCCGCCATAAATCTAACCAACTCTTTTATGTTCTCTCCAATTCTCCTATGCTAACTAACTCTCCATTATTTTTATGTAATAGAAAATTAATTTCTCACCTATATTGCTGTGTTCCAGCGGACCTACCAAAAGTTAAGGTCCCGACCAGCCTATCAAAAAATAAAAACCTTACTAAATTGACTTTATTGAATAAAACTGTGTCTAATTAATTAGTTATTAACAATGAAAATTTAAAATTAAAATAAACACAAATATGGGGATTTTAGATTTTTAACTAAATTAATAATTAAAACAAAAAATAAATAAAATAAAAGATTATAAAACTTATAATAAAAGCTAGTTATAGGATCATTCATCACCACTAAACATTAATTCTACAGATAATCGTAGAATTTATTTTCAAATTTTTCATTGGAACTAAGAACCATGGATAGTAAGAAGCTTTGCTACTCTAATCCTTATTTGCAGTATAGATTTAATAAGACAAGTGCTCTGTTGAACTCCTTTTCTATTAAACAACATTGGAGAAAGCTAGCTGCGTTCAATCTAACGGAACCATTGTGCTGAGAAAGATAGGCTACTTTAGGCAACAAACATGCAGAAGCTGGTCATTTAACCTATGTTGAATTCCACATCATAATCATAAAAAGGCCTCACTATAATTATGTGTCGTAATTGCAACTAATGGCTAAAATTACAGGACAATTACGGATCAAGCATTCTAATTTAGTATTGGACAATTCTCAAGTTATATCTAGTTGTACACCTAAATATAATAAGAAAATAATCATAAACATGAAATATAGTAAAACAAAAACAATCTCGAATGAAAAATCTAGAAATTTTTCATACAATTTCTACATAAGTAAGTTTAAGGTTTAGAAATCACCCGTAACCAAAATACAAATTAATTTAACATAATTACAGAAAAAAAGAAAGAAAGAGTAAGAGAAAATAACGGATTTGACGTCGGAAAGTTGCCGCCTCCACAGGAGCTCTCTCCCATGGCTTTCTTCCCCTCCTTAGCTGGCTCTCTTCTCAGATTTTGGGAAGCCAAAATCTGTCCAAAAGCTCTTGTCCTTTGAGCTAATAGGTTTACACACCTAGGGTGAGGAACAATGAAAAATAGTGATTCTAAGTCCAAAATCATACAAAGATGCGTGGGAAGCACGTGTTGCACGTGTTGTGGCACGACCGTGCAATGGGTTTTGCTAGTAGCCCACGGTAGGCACGCTGGGCATGCCACTGGTTGCGTTGGAGGGCAGCATTCCTGGTGTAGGTGCTGCAAGTTGCACGGGCAGCCCCAGTGGTCGCATGGGCATGCTGGGGGTCGTGTGGGTTGTGTTATAGGTCATGTGCGGGCTATGCACTAGTGGTCGTGCATGGGTCTCCCGAAACAAGCTGGTGGGTTGACCTGATTTGGCCAATTTTGTCTCTTTTTTTTTTTAGCGTCCAAATCTCGTCCCGTGACTTTCAATTGTCTCTAAACTGAATAATTGAAACTCCAAAATCCTCAATTTTCATCTTTTTTTTATTATTTAATATTGAAATACTTAAAAACACAAAAATACAAATAAAACATTAGAATACCTAAAAATTTACAAAATAAATGCAAAAAAAAAAAAATGTTGCACAAATATAACAAATTATGCACTTATTCTATACACACACATACACGTATATCTTGAAATCACTTCGATACACCTAGGCATTTTATCTGCCCTGCGACTGGCCTGTTGTTGGTGAGATAAACAAGTGGTAGCAACCTTTAGTGCACCACGTGGGTAGGTAAAAGTGTAATCAAAGAAAGTGTAATTTTTGTGATACTGGATAGAGGTTGTTATTTTGTTCAGTTCATTGGATAAACTTGTAATTAAATTGTAATTAAATTATAAAGTTGAGCCCCATTTTGAGGCAATTTTGTATACGGTCAAAATTGGCATACGACCACGTAACAGAGCATAGTTAGAAGTAACGGCTATGCAATGGAGATGTAACTTTTTAATCATGTATTTATCGTATATTTGCACACGAAATTCACGGATAAGCATATTTAAATTTAAAAAAAATGGCAAGATTAAACAGTTTTAGTGTATTGAATGACAAGTAGAAATATAAGGATACATGTTGGTCTATTAAAACTATAGGTGTTGAAAAAAATCCGCTAATGTATCCAAACCATCCAATCCAAACTAGACTGAACTCAACCGGTGGTTTGTACTTTATTTTTGGGACGATTTGGATTTTTTTACACAAATATTTTAGGTGGTTTGGTTATTGGTTTGAACTTCTAAACCACCCACTAAACCGCCATATTATATAATTTTTATTTTTAAAATATTTTTTATTATAATTTTTATTTTTTTCTATAGATTATTTTACATTGGTCATTAAAAGAAATTCTACCAATAAAAAATGTATCTTTTTATACTCTATAATTACATGTCTCCTAATCATACATCATCAACATCCAAAAACAAAATTAAATTAAAGAACAAACACAGGCAACTCAGACTAACTCATAGAATGGAATGGAACCATAGCCTCTCTCCATCCGGCAACCAACTTCTTCTCTTTGCACTGCCTTCGGCCTACTTGCCACACCGTCATTGTGTAACGACCTGCCTTTTCGGGCAGTAACTTAACTTTTTTAAACATTGTTTTTTTAAACATTAATCTTATTTACTTAGTAAGAAAAATAAAGAATATTTTTTTCCTTTTTAACATACTTTAAAGCATACTTACAAACTATCGCGACTTTTATTGCATTTTAAGTTGATACATCGCTCAAAACTTGACTTTAAAATCATTTTAAATCTAAAACTTATTAAGAAATATTTATTGAATCATTGATTAAAACTTAACTTTATAAGTAAATAAAACATTCCATAAATATATTGTAAAACTTTAAAAATATTTTTTAAAACTATGATTTTCTTAATACGTTGAAAACACTATATCAAAGAGTGGACAACATTTTCTTTGTGTAGCGGAAGCAAACTGTAATGGTATCCATACTCAAATCTTCGCATTTACCCTCCGCAGCATTCAGCTCTTCTAATGAGTCCTATTGGTCACCCATAGAACTACCTACAGCATGAAAAAACTTTTAATGAGCTTGTTCAAACATATTCTCACAAATCATTTAAACATACTTTAAAAACTTTTCTCATAAAAACCTTTCTCTTATAACATTTTTTATAAACGTTTTTCATAAACATTTCTAAAATGTTTTTCATAAACATTTTTCATAAAACATTTCTAAAACGTTTTTCATAAACGTTTTTCATAAAACATTTAACATGCAGCAATCTCAGCATGCTTTTCATAAAACATCATTTATAAACCTTTTCTTGTAACCATGAAAATGTTTTCATAAACACTTAACATAAAACATTCCTCAGAATGTTTTTCATAAGCATTTAACGTAAATACTTTATAATAAGAAATACAAGCAAATTCATAATGCATGATTTCAATTATGCTCAATTATGAACCTCAATTATGAGCGTTTTATGAACTTTTTTTTTACTTTAACTTTCTACCTTTGTTCCTTAACTTTCCTTATCTTGCTTTAACTTCCTATCCTCATTCCTTAACTTTCCTTATCTTACTTTAGTGTTCGTACCAACATCATCAATTATAAGATCATGAACATGATACTTCCATTATGGAAGACTTGAGACCATCGAACATCGAGGTCATGTACCTCACATCAAAGAGGTCAAACTTTAATTTTACTTTCAGTACCTCACAACAAGAAGGCTGGTACGACACTTTCTTTTATCGTCTGTGCTTTACCTTCTTTTTAACGTTAATGAGCATAACAAATGCTAACACATCATATGCAAACGCCTTTGCAAATCATATCTTATACTCTAAAACCTATTGCATAACAAATGCAACTTATTGCATAACAAAGCAATATAAAATGCAAACACATTTTACAAATCATAAACTTGTACTCTGAAACTTATTACATAACAAATGCAACATAAAACTCAAACACATTTTACAAATCATAACATCTATTTTGAAACTTATTGCATAACAAATGCAACTTATTGCATAATAAATACATCATAAAACTTATAACTTAAACTATAAAACATTATGCATTATCAAAATGCAAAACATACTTTAAATATTTTTAAAATCACAACTTGAACTTTTAAAAACATTATGCATATCAATATGCAAATAGACTTTAAACATAACAGTTGCAAATTAATCTTGCTTTGAATTTTTAAAACTTTTCGCATAATAAATGCAAACATACTTTAAAAGAAACTTGTATAATAATTGCAAACTCATTTATAAACGTATACATAAATATTTAAAAATCATTTACTTCATATTGTAGGTGAGGTTTGAACTTACCTGGATTACGCTTTAGCGTTCCTTATTCCATTCCTTTTTCTTCCATTAGTCGGCTTCTATGTCCTAATCAAACGACAGCCGACTTATTAGTTAACTTTCTTTGTTATCAATCCACTTGATTGATAATTTAACTTAACCCTTAAACATTCATTCCTTTTTACTTCACTTGGTATACTATCGATTTACCTTTCTCTTTACTTTGTTCCCCATTGCTTTTAACTTTGTAACCCACCAGGTTACCGCATCTTTTACTAACTCCGTAACCTATCGGGTTATCATTCTTTTTACTTATTTCTATAACCCATCGGGTTACCTTTTTTTTTACTTTAACTTTGCAACCCATTGGGTTATCTTTTTTTTACTTGAACATCCCTTATTAAATTTCTCGTCTCATGTGATGATTTCGTTACTTAGCATATTACGAAACATTTTTCGTCTAAGGACATTTTGCTAGTTTTGAGTGTTTGACTTCGTTTTAGCCGTTTCCTCAAAAATGACGTTTTTACCCTTAACGTGTTTTATGTCCATTTCGTAACTCTATAAAATCCATTGCTTAACTTTACCCTTCTATTACCTACATATTACCAAAAAATTCCCACTAAAGAACATTTCTCGACATCAGGTATTTCGGGTCCGTTTTGACCATTTTTCATAAAATAACCATTTTGTCTTTAACTCTTTGTCTTCCATTATTTCCCTAACTAAACTTTAATTTCTTTAAAACTTAGCATATATGATACTTACTGCCTACATCAGTATATAAAACCAACGTTCTCTAGTAAAAACCTAATTTTCATACAATTTTTATAGTTTTGGCATAAAATACAAAAATATTTACATTTTTATCCCCAAAATCAAAAATAATATTTTTAAACCATTAGTCCCCATTTTTCAAGAAGATCAAATTTTCTTAAAGTACCTTACCCAAATTCCTCTTGTAAAAGGATGTTTTTGCCCCTTAAAGATTTTTTTCTAGCTTTAACAAATTTTGTAAAATTCATAACTTATCAACCAATTAGAATTTTGAAAAACTACTAGTGCTATCCTAACAGTTTCGACAAGTTCTACAACTTTTGTGTTGTAACTTTTTTGAAATTCTAACGTTTAGGGGGACTTTTTGGCTGATTTTTAAATCTGTCGAGAATACACTTTTCTTTGCAATTTAGTCTCTTTTGAAATTTCATCAAAACCCTTACTTTCTTCTTTCCATCATCATCACCATCAACATATAACATAAAATAACCATACCTTAACATTTATCTTACATGCTATAGTCTAAAACATTTTACCAAACATATAATATACATTAAAAAACATAAACTTTTTCAAGCATGAATTTTGAGAATTTTACCTAAACTTCACCAAGCCTTTTGATCCTCCTTTGAAATGCTCAAAACTTTGTTTTACTCTTCTCATAAAAACTATGGCAAAACCTCATCGAAATCCTTTCAAAGCTTAAAGAAAATCACCAAAACCCATTAGAAAAAGTTTGAGATTTTATCTCCATAAGTACCAAATCTTGAGCCAAACCTTTTGAACTTGCTTTAAGCATGATTTGAGCTTGGAATTCATCAAAATTTTTTAGAAAGAATTGCTTTGCGGGTGGCGGTTTTGAAGAAAGAAAATGGAGTCTTTTTTTTCTTTCTTTCTTTCTTTCTTCCTTCCTTCCTTTCTTTCCTTCCTTTTCACATTTCTCTATCTTCTTCTTCTTTTCTTTTTCTTTGCACGTTGGAGACCAATGTTTGGTCTCTTATATCATAAATTGTTTCACCATTTTTTTTCCTTTCCTTTTCTTTTCTTTTCTTTTTTTTTTTTTTTTTTACAAAAAGTGGTGGTGAGTCACCATTTGACTCATGGTAATTAAATGGGTTCTTTGGGTGGCTTTAGGTGATTGGGCCACATTTCATGGTGTGATGGTGGCCCAATCAAAATTTATTAAGTATCCACCAAACTTTTTACGCAGTGCAAGTTTATACTGACAGTATTTTTTCTATACTGTCAGTCTTCTTTTCTATACAATTCATGAGGTTTCATAACCTCTTATACTTGTTTACATTCATCACATAATGTAATTTCAATATTATCTCACTTTGTACAGTTTAAATTTATATTGACAGTGTTTTTTTATACTATCGGTACATTCTCTATACTTTACAGCATTCTTCATTTATCCATATTCTCTAAATAATATTATTCTTATACTGATTCAACTTAAATAGTCTAATTTTTGTATTGCTTAACCTTAAACAGTCCAATCCTATACCGTATTACTTTTACAATGTAATTTTTATACTGCATAACTTTATCGGTGTACTTTCTTACACTGTATATTTTTAGTATTATTATACAATATTTTTCCTTAAACTATATTTTTATCTTAACATAATCTTTAAATTACTGCATTTTTAATGTACTTAAAATGCTCAAATGTTACACACTGTTACACTATCTTTCTCAGTCGTTAGCCCAACTCATCACGACATCGATTAAGGATATTAATAGGAGGAGAGGTTTATCAACATATATAAAAAGCTTTAATTCAAGTTTAAAATTTAATTGTGTTGTCTTATGTTATTTAGTTATAATTTTCACTTTTTAGTTTGGTTGTTCGTGAACATAAATTTGTGTTGTTGTGACACTTTAGTCCCTTTTTGGTTTATATCAAAAGGTTGAAAGGTAAACTTTTAAACATTTTATAATTTTTGTTAAATTAAAAAATTTTAATCTTAAGCACAAATTGCTTAAATTAAACTGCCTAAATAAAAACTAATAAAGCCGTAACTGGAGTGAAAAAGGAAACAAAAGTGTAAAGAAGTCCCAAAATTGCGGGTCAAAACACAAATAAAAAGAAATAAATTAGCCAAGCCACCCGGGACATGTGTTGCAACTGGAGCACTCTACTACTTAGCCGTTGGATCTCTTCTCTTCCATGTGTTTGAAGGCTAGATTTAGTCCGTCCTCTTATTGCCACTTGTCGTGAAGCGCTGGGGCACAAACTCTACAATGAGATGGTTTCCAGCTAGCTTTGCGCATGCCTGCTGACGCTTTTCGGTCCACTTCTGATTTCATAGAATAAAAAAATAACGCCTAAGTCAGGAATTAACTGGTTATCGCGGGCACAAGAAGTCACCAAATTTATCCTTTTATGGCGGCGTCAACCACTGTCACCGAGTCCGAAGATATTTCCAGCACTGATGGTGGAAGAGGTGCTGTGAAGATCTAGGAGTGTGAGCAGTACGAGATGAAAGGCTCCCTTACTGTTTGGAGGGTGGGGGCGGTATAGATGCCAAACAAATCTTTAAACTCCGTTCTTAATGTCCTAACCTTGAATTTGGAGAAAACATTGTAAGAAGAATTACTACCAATACAAAACCCTGAGGCAACTATACCAGACTCTGATTTTTCTTGTTTTGTTTTTTTTAAAGTTTTGCTTAATAATAATTAGCTTCTTGTTTGATCTTAGTCATTCGTTCAAGAATGTTTGATTAGGGGTGGACGAAACTTTGCAACAATAGCACGAGGCACGTGTACGCTGTGTGGAATTTTTTCCCCTTAAAAGTTGTAGCAGTTTTAATTTAAGGTTTTCTTTTTTGGGATATCTAATTAATTCAAAGCCTTACATTTGGTTTTGAATCTTATTGAATTTATACTTTTAAATTTAAACTAATACATAAATTTATATATTTTTCCAATCCATATTCAATTTTAACATAAAAAAATTACCTAAAATACCTTTAAATTGAAAAATAAGAGAATTTTACAAATTTAAAAAACTTTGTACTAAGATTTTGACTTAAAATTGTACAAAATACCCTCAAGAATAGATGTTTTGTGTGTTTTTGTTTTTGTTTTCTTTTTATTTTTTGAGAGTTTTAATTTTTATCTATTATACTTAAAGATAATTTGGTCATTTTAAAAGTCAAAATCAACTATTGATTGAAGTAAAATATAAATTTATATATTAAACATAATTTAAATATATAAATTGAATGCAATTCAAAACTAAATATATAATGTTTAAATAAATATAAGAACACCTTCTACGACGATAAATAAGGATTATCATAGAGCTAAACTGGTGGTGTGCTTGCATTTCTTTTTTCTACTATTCAATGAGGAAGAAAATATCTAAACTGTTGAAAAAAGCAATCAACTACCAATAAAATAAAAAAAACTCCAACGAAAAAAAAACTTAATAGAAACTTCATGTACTGTTGAACTTGTAGAGTGTTTTGTAATCTCAGTTAGAACTATACTTGTGGTTATTAAATAGTGTAAAATTTTTATATGTTGCAGTAATAAACAAAAAATTACTATAATATAAAACTTTTATATGCTACAATATTTTAAACCACAATCATAATTATAACCATATTTTTTATACACCGTATTAGATTGCATATGCAACTTTAAAAAAGTGAGTGTACTGATCTTACTTTTAAAAGTATGGTTCCATGTTTGCCAAAGACACGGGAGTACTTAATTTCCAAGTCAAGGTGGAGGCTAAAATACTGATGGACTCGTAATCAAACAGTATGCTTTGTGGGGTTTCCAAAAGAAGGATATTTTAGGGGAAATAATGGCCTCTTGGACCGTATTTTAGACAAGATAGGGACCTAATGTACCTTGCCACAAAGGGCACAAAAATTTCTTTCTCAACTAAAATGCTCCAAGTTATTCTTTTGTACTGTATATGTATACACACATACATTCTGAGTGATATCAACTTCAGGGTCTTCGCTATCCCAATAGGTTAATGACTGTCATTGTATAATATTGACCACACATTTTTTTTTTGGTTCGAAAGCAAGCAGATAAGAGGTAATAGTTATAACCAGAAAGTGGGATTGCAATGTGATGAAATAAACGCTAGTGTACAGAATCAAGAATACGGAAAATGTCCTGAATTCCCTGGAAAGAAAATTCCTAATTGTTCATTACTGAGAGCAATAAAATTGCACGCATATAAAAAAAGAGATAACAAGCAAGAACAAATATAAGATTTACAGTGGTTCGTCTTAATCTGACAGTTGGTCTGTTTTTAACTGTTGTATTAATTCATTAAGATGAAAACGGAGATTACAATGCAAGAGAGATTGCACATGCCTCAAACGGCCAAGATTGGTTTTGTTTTAAAAAAATTTAAAAATGTTTTGGTACACTTTTTAAGGCAAAAATTTTGAAAACACTCTCAGTACAATTCTAAAAAAAAATTTCATTTTTCAAAACAAAATCATTTTCGTCTATCTTGAAAATACTACCAAACGGATTATATTTTTTCATTTTTTGACTCTAAAACCAATGCCCCCTCAGTATAAAGAAAATTAGAATAACCGAATTCACAAGTTAGAAAATTTAAAAAATACACATTTAATGAATTTTTGTTATTCAAGGTAATAATCAGGCTCCACACTCAGTGTATAAGAAAGTAGTTAGGAATATGACTATACGTAAAAAGGATGCCATTGTTCAACAGTCGTGTTTAAGCAAAGAGCAGGCTCATATTCAACTAAACCATATATTCTTTGATAATTTTTGTAGTGGAGGTCAAAGGAAAATGACCTTGTTGCAATACATGCTTTGCATTTCCTTACTTCTTTTCTTTGTGGGATTTGACATATTGTTCTTATAAATAGGACTATATATAGATGAATAATGAATGCATGGCTTTAAAAGAAAAGAAGTATAAGATACCGTATTTGGAGGAAATGGATGCCACACTAAAATTTTCCACCACTTTATAAAGATGCTATTTGCCTCTTCCAAGTTGTTTGATCTCCAATAATAAAGGGGGAGGTGAGTGGCAAATGTTGTTGAAGCAAAGATGTTAGGCAAAGACATCGGTCTTCGGTCCTTGGTCCTTCATGTACTCGTAGTTTTTAGGAATGATAAGTTTAACATGATATTTATTTTTTATAACAACTTTATAAGGTGTAACGATAAAGAGTGCATTTGATAACACAGTTAGCATCAAAAGTTAAAACAAATTTATTCTAGCATGTGAGAGCTTTATGTTATAGCCCATTTTTGCTTTATACTGTAGCATATGAGACCTTTATATTGTAACGGTTGAAATTATTTACTTATTAGTAAACTTTTTAAAAATTTTTGTTACATATAATAAATATCATATTACACATTTTATGTCTACATGTTTAAGTGCAAAAGCCCTTAAAAATATTTTGTGGAAGTCTAAATTTTGAGATTTTTCTGCGACACGTGACGATGATGCATAAATGCAAGCTAATTAGAAATCGGTTCCTTCACTCTCTTGCCACTAAAAATTTCCAAACAAGAAAGCAAAAAGGAGGTGAATTAAATATCTCTTTAGACTGCATATTGATTGGTTAATTAAAGCATGATCTGATTCCGTTTCTAATCTGGTATGTTCCTAAGTCATTGTACGCCTATAAAATAGGAGTACAAAAGTCTCAAACTGCGTTGTCTATATTGATCACTATAACAAACTATATAGAACTTAGAATTGCACAGAAGCTATGAGTTGTTCTATAGAATGGAAGCTTGCAGCCACTATGATGGCTATAAATTTCGCATTTGCAATAGTGAATTTACTTCTCAAGAAGACACTTGATCAAGGCTTGAACCATTTGATCATCGTTACGTATCGGCAGGCGATTTCCGCTGTTTTCTTGACACCAATTGCCTGGTTTTGGGAAAGGTTAAAAAAAAAAACCTTCCTTAGCCTGATCTTATCATGTTTGAGTTCAATTGTTATGTTAAGGGACTTGGGTTAATTTCCTTTTTTTTTTTTTGTTGCAGGAAAAGCAGAACTGAGATTACATCTCGGCTGCTATGCCACCTTTTCTTCAGTGCTTTAGTGGGGTAATTACTTTTTAATATACTGATGTTGAAGAGTCTTTTTTTTTTTACTCCCCAACTTTTGAGGAGTAGTCATTAAGAACGAAGTGAAGAATACTTTCATTTCCCTCCTTTTTTCAGGGTGACGCTCACACAATTCTTGTTCCTTCTTGGACTTGAAAAAACATCTCCTACTTTTTCATGTGCATTCCTCAACATGGTGCCTGTATTCACATTCATATTGGCATTACCATTTGGGTAAAGTATAGGTTAATGCATTCTACATTTAAGTGAATTAGTAGGCCGTTTGAAAAAACAGTTAAAACCAACAGTTTTGATTTAAGAACTATCGTATATGAGAACCTTATACTATAACTTTTTACTATTATATATGAGAGCTTTATACTGTTCACAGTTGTAACTAATGGTTAAATGCTTTTCCAAACGGCCCATAATATGATTAGTTGAACTTCTTTTTTAGTGTAGCTAATTACCATGGCATTAAAATTCTTGTAGTCTAGAAAAAGTGAACCTGGAAAGCAAGAGTGGGAAAGCCAAGGTCTTGGGTGCTATAGTTTGCATCCTCGGAGCCTTGATACTAACATTCTACAGAGGAACACAGCTAACTCATACGCATTCACAAGCCACAGAAAACATTGCCTTGAATTCACCTCGAAAGCCGAAGAATTGGGCCCTTGGTTCGGTACTCCTGGTGGCAGGCTGCCTCATGTGGTCCTCATGGTTTCTCATGCAAGCAAGGATTGGAAAATCATTTCCATTCCAGTACTCAAGCACAGCCATCATATCCTTTTTTGGCGCCATTCAGTCGGCCATCTTGAGTTTGATACTTGAAAGGAACTTTTCCATGTGGATTCTGAAAGGGAAGTTAGAGATCATTACCGTTGTTTATGCTGTGAGTGTTAATTTTGTTTTTTTAATTCCGTTAGTTATACTTGTATCATGTTATAGAGTCTAATTATTATTCTAACGGTTATTGTCTTAAATAGAGACAGCACGCTAATCGACCTTATAGAGTCTAATTATTATTCTAATGGTTATTGTCTTAAATAGAGACAGCACGCTAATCGACCTTTAGATTTGTATACGACTATTACTTTCCATATCAAGAAACTTGATTTTTTATTTTTTGGTTGGACACAGGGAATGGTGGGATCAGCCTTGTGCTATGTAGGGATGTCATGGTGCGTCAAACATAAGGGTCCAGTCTTCACATCAGCATTCACTCCCTTCACACAGATATTTGCAGCGATTTTTGACTTCTCAATCTTTCATGAACAAGTTTACCTTGGCAGGTCTTGTCCTTGATGACTAATTTATTTATTTTTGAAGACTTAATGACTGATTTGCAGAGAAAAAAAAAACAATTGCTTAATTTCTTGGGTTGAAATAAATAGCCTTTTTTTATAACAAATTTCGTATATCCTGACAAGATAAATAAGTAAATATCATATTAACAGAGTAAATCTTTTATTTACCAACTAAAATAATTTGTAACTATGAGAATATTTTAAACATTTAAAGGATAAATCCGACAATTTCCTTCACCATCAGTAAATCTGACCTTTGCCATTGACAACCAGTTTGTTAGGGTCTGTTTTGGTCATGATTGGAATGTACACTCTTCTGTGGGGTAAAAGCAAAGAGGCAAAAGAATGTCTTGTAAAGCAGAGCCAAGCAACAGAAGAAGGTGGAGATAGTAATTCAGTAGGCATCACGATCAACTCAGGAGGCTCTTGAACAAATTTTCTACAAACAGGGTGTTTAGAAACACAGATGGAATTACAAAATACAGTTTCATCCAGCTTTTAGTTTAAATTTTATAAGAAAAACCGTTGTAGGTAACGTTAGTTCCCAACGCCTTGTAATTTGTTTAAATTCCTAGCATCTTAGGTGTACCTTCTTTAGGGGCTGACCCCTTTAGTCAGTTAATCCGACTGAATGTAAAAGGTCAATTTCCATTTATAAAAATTAAAAAAAATATTAAAGGGCCAAAGGGCATTATCATGGGTATTTTGCCGTATAAATTATGCAAGTTTCACGCCAAGAGTTTCTTTCTGAATGTCGTGCTTCAATACAATTTTTTGGTATGAATCGAATAATGAAATTTATGTAATAGAAAAACTTGTTAGGACATTTTTTTTTTCCGACAAAAGTTGGGCAGCCTAGCCCAACTAAGCCCAAACCATTTGCTATCATATAAATTAGGTATGACTCAATTAGATTCAGTCCTACAATGTAAAAAAATTCAATATATATACTTACTCTCACACGTGTTCTCAACACGTATCCAACACAATGCCTATTATGTGTTTATATATCCTATCATTGTGCATCATAGCTCATTTCTCTGAGCTCGTTCTCTCTCTAAGCTCCTCTTTCTCTATCTAGTTTCTCAAATTCTTTCCCTTCTATCTAGATCTTCTTCTTTTTATCTATAAAAGTTTTCTAGAATTCTACAATTTTATCTCGATTCTTCTCAATTCTCACCCGGATTATCCATCAAGCCTCAAATCTCCTTCAAATTCCGAAAAAAATACCTAAAATTTTTAATAGACCCAAAGTACTAATATCTAAGGAAATACTTTCCATTACTTTCCTAAAAAATTCTTATAAAGAAATATAATTCTAGGATCACTCGACTAAGAATCCTCATACGTTTTAGCATCCTTAGTGATGTGAAGACGTCGATAGAAGGAAAGATTCGTCCAAGTGATTTCAATCAAAACGTCAGCCTATCAGGTATGGGTCTATCATAGTATGATAAAAACAAGAGCCTATGCCATCAAGGTTACATGTGACAAAGTGGATGACAGAATTGTAAACAGTAAATGTACTTCGCTTGGATTTATGTCAGTAAATAAAAAGAATAAAATCAATTTTCTATAAGGATGGACTTTTTAAAAAGAATTTGGATGACCTTTATGCTTCTCTTCAGAACCATTTAAGTATATATGTCTAAGGTGCAATTTCGAAACTTTGGCTCAAATTTCATGTAGAAAGATAACGCCTTGGGAACATGACATTTAAAGACTCTATTTGCCAGATCATAAGAAAACTAGATGAGAAGTAAATCCTCGATCCATAGAGGTCGTTTGAGTGTTAGTTGTTTTGAAATCATTACGGTAGGTGTTTAGATTGTTACAGTAAGTATCGAATGATTAGTGTATATTTTCTTTTAAAAAATAATATATTGCTAAACACATCACATGTTGTATTGTAATATATTTAAAATTTTTGAATCTTATCTAGACGTTTCAAAATTTGTGTTTTACTTCTTCAAAAGTTCTATAGTAAGTTATCGTTTATGACAGCTTTTTAGATTCGATACTCGTTTGTCAACAAAGTTGTACAGCCGTGTCAATGTGTCATTTGTCATTTTGCTTTCAATTATCAAAAGTTGTATAATTCGAGTCTTATTTTTCAAAGGTCAATCTTGTTTACTTCTTTAAAGAGTCACCTCCCTTTCATAACTCCTTAGTCTTTTATCATTTCCATCTTCTTTAAGATCCAATTCAAGAATCAGTGTTTAGGTAGAGTAGACTTAAAACAAAAACCCAAAAAAATCAAATAGTTCAAAAATGAGTCAGTTTGTCTTAGAAACCAAACATATCTTCCTCTCATTTATCTAGGAAAATAGAAACCATCTATATCTTTTGTGGTTCCAATCCTGGTAAAAGTAAATTTTACTTAAAAGCTACAAAACACTTTAGACAAGTCTTAGCACGTAAGAAGATCAACCTGAATTATGGGGGAGGTAATTTAGGGTTAATAAGGAATGTAGTAATAGCAGCACATTCTAGAGGTAGCCATCGTAAGGATTATCCCTCATCCCATAGCTAAGAGGAACCTCTATGGAAAAAATATAGGTAAGAAAGAGAGAGTTTTGGACATCTCTAAGCCTCTTGAAAACATGATCTATAACTATGATGCTTTCATTGCATTACTTGGTAGTTTAGGTATCCTTGAAGAGTTATTCGTAGTTGCTAGTACGAGTCAGTTGGACATTCACTCCAAACTCGTAAGTCTTTTGAATGTAAATGGTTTTTATGATGGTTTTTTAAACTTTTTAGATTACACTGTGAAACAAAACTTAATTGTAGATTCAGGGAGACAAATCTTTATTACTGCTTCAATAGCTAAAGAGCTGCTTGACAAACGCAAGTCATTCATTTGGAGTCCGACACTGCAACGTCCAAACTTGATTGGAAGAAAGAAAGCAGGAAGTGGCCATTGGATTTGAACCTCCATCTGTAATCTTTTAGTTTTACCCATGGCATATTTGTCTATATATCTTGCATTTTGAATAACTGCTTTCCTTCATATCTTGTATTTTTTTGTCACATGTTATTGTTAAAACCTTTAAATTCATTGACTCTAGTATCGTAATGACTAATATTGGGGAATAACTAGTATTCTCAAAACGTATCCCGTTTAAGGTCTAATATTTTATTTATTGATGCCCATGTAATCTTCATGCATGCATGATTAGAATAGCTAATTATACACCTTGTAATATCGAAACGTGTCCATATCATGTCTGTAATATATTGCATTATGTTAAGGTTCTTTTCTGAGTGTTTTGTATTTGAGAGAGAATAACAGTTTTGAGTGTTTCTAGAATCTCTACGTGTTATTTTAATATATTTTTCATATAAATATTTGTGTTATTATTATTATTATTATTATTAAAGAAAAAAACTATATTAAAGAAAAAAACAAAAACTATTTAAAGAAAAACACCAAAAATCTGCCCTCTCCCTCCATGTCTAAGAACAAGTATGTATTCGGAATCATGGTCGATAAATTTACAATTTACCTTATGTATTTATAATTTTTTTTGGGTACAAATAGTCCTGTTTATGAGAAATTACAACTTTTATTTGAAGCTTGTGTGTTGCGAACTTGGAGCAAACAGACGTGAAGTGAAAGTTAAGCTGAAAACGACTTGAAAATTTTTTTTATTCTTATATCTGCAAGCAATCAAATCAACGGGAATTACAAGCTTTTAGTTTATTTCTAGGGAAATTAGACGTTAGAAATTTCTAGTGTGCTATGTTTTTTAACGAGGAAATCCAGTTTGCTATTTACTATAGCTTAAAAAATGAGAAAATGCTTTCAGATGACCCTTTTTATAATGATGGGCGACCCTTTTTATGTGCTGGAGGGAGCCCCACAGAGTGGCCTGCACGACCGCGTTGGCTAGGTGCACGTCCTGCGCCCGTTGCAACCAAAGAGCCACAAAATCGAGTAGCGTACAGGCCAAGCGTGCATCCCATGTGCTCCGAGACACAACAGGCCCAACAGACCCACGGTGCCTGCATCAAGGGGGCAACCTGCATGCCCGTACAAGCTACCGCGCGTCTCACGCACCCCGTGAGCATACAACTTGCACAGCCGCTAATATTAACCCTTGATTTATGAATTGGTTGAAATTAATTATCAATTGCTAAAAAAAAGAACACAAGAAGAATATAGTGAAGTCAAGACCCTGAAATTTCATTCATAGAAATTTCCATTTTGTAAAATTGTCTATTTTGTTATTTTCTCATATTTTGTTTTATTAAATTTGGTGTGATAATTTCCATTCAAATCTTGCATGTAATTCTACTCATAATTGCCTAGATAAAATCAAAACTACGAATATCCATAGTATTTAACAAAATTCAAAGAAATTCAATCCTTGTAGGACGATACTTGACGTTAGTTACTTTATTACTTGCATAACCCATGCACTTGCAGTTTGAGTGTAACATATAACTTACATTAAATAAATGTTCCTACTTTTGTTAAATTGATGTTTAAGGAATCGACTCTAGTATATTGTTGATTTATTTTTGGTAACTTATTGATTTATCATGGTAAATAATTGATCATTGATTATTGATTCATTAAAAATATGTTAACAACTTTTGAATGCCAAAACTAATAAATTAACAAAAAAAGGCAATTGTAAAGCTTCTGCCAATGCAAAGACATTATTTCATAATATCATTACAGAATTGCTTGAGACCTCTTCTTGGTTTTTTCTAATTCCAGATTTTTCGAAGACTAATTATTATTTTTATTTTCTATTGCTTGTTAGTTGATTAAGGAAAGAACAAATTTTCAAGCCTATATTTGCATTTAAATATTAAAAATACCACAATTTGAGAGACTCATAGGTACGTCGTTTTTCAATTTCAAATGATTTCATTTTTTTCAGAATTTTGACCAATTATGAAAGGAAAATTGTAGCTAAATAACCCAGTTTTGAATTTTTAAAATAGTAAATATTACATCAACTATAAATAAATAACATTTTTAATTTTAAAATAAGATTTATAAGAGAAAAAATAGAGTAAATTGCATTATTACACTCAAACTATTTGTTTTTTTGCATAACGGCTCCAAATTTTTAATTTTGGTAAAATTCATTTTAAATTTAGAAATCATTAGCAATTAAGTTCCAATTACTAACAAGCTTTAAAAAGCATGGACAATTTTGATTACAAAATTCACAAGTGAGTTTTCTTAATAGTAGAGCTTGTCATTTTAAGAAAAAATTGTAACTCAACACATGAAAAATAGTACTTAACGGAAATTAAAAGTAGTTATTGGACCTCAATTGCTAATGATTTCAAAGTTCAATGTACATTATGCCAAGATTAAAAATTCAGGATGTATTATTAAAAAGGTGAGAAATTCAAGGTGCAACAATACAATTTTCTCCAAAAAAAAATGAGTTTCTTGACTAAAATATTTGAAAATAGTTTATAAATCTAAAAATTAGTGATTATTGATTAAAAAAAAAGTGTATACAATTTATGGTTTTATGGAAATAACTCGGTTAAATTCCGAATTCACATAATTTGATAAATCTAAAATTATTCTAAATATAACAAATTTGATGATGGAGTAAATCCATAATTTACAGGGTAGCTCACTGGTCTACCAAATTTAATCATGGGGCAACTTCAAAATTTACCTTGTAAATTCCAGATTTACCTAATTTGATCATGAAAACAATACAAAATTTATCCAATAGATTCTGATTTACTGCTAGAAACTGACCTTTAAAAGAAAATTCTGCCGTTTACAATGTAATGTCGTTTTATTTTTGTTGCTCCTTCATTTAATATCCGTTTGAGGTCATCGTGGTTCCTGTCGTTTTATTTCGTTCCCACTTGTAGTTATTTATTAAAAGAATTCCTTTGCGCTCTGGTTGTTTTATTTGCTCTTGTCGTTTCGTCAGCAATATATGGTTTTAAGGTCGTTGTGATCGCTTTAGTTTTCACGTTACGCATTCAGGTTCTTATCTTTATTATATCGCAGTCGTTTTGAAGAGTCGTTTGTTTTTACGATAGTGTTAGTTCTAATTTTTCGTCGTTAGTGTCGGTTTAGACTATTGTCGTATTCTTAGGTCACTGTCGTCTTACTATTGACATCGTTCTTATTGGTTTTTTTTGCTCCGTTCCTCTTTTCCATGTTGATCTCATTCACTCGTTCTGGGCTGTTGTTAATGTTTCTTTTTTTCTTTTTTTCTTTTTTTTTTACGCTCCTGTCGTTTTTATGTGGATAGGTTTTTTCAATTTATTGCCTTTCTTGTGGCTATTGTCGTTTTCGTGTTATTGTCGTTTCCCGAAAAGTTTTTTCTCTTCTCTTTTTTTTTTTTTTTTAAATCTTAAATAGTATTACCCTCGTTTTTATTTTAGTATCAGTGTTATTTATCCCTCTTTCAACTGATGTTTTGCTCCGCCCTTTTTGTTAAGTTTATGCTTCTAAAAAAATCCAACTCTGTTTTTAAAAATTAAGGGAATAATAAGGTAAAATTAGGATGTATATACGTAGTTAGCCAGGGACTAATAAGGTAAAATTAGGATGTGCATATACGTAATTAGCCGTGTTTTGTAATTTTTCTATTATTTCAAAAGTATATCACATAAAAATTAATTAAGTTTTGAACTGTTGCATTTAACACATTTTGGTTTTCAATTTATGTTCTATTCTAACTTGTAAAATTTTACGAATTTCCTAACCAGAAGCCATTAGTTCCGTTACGTTATTAAGATTGAAATATTAACAAGTATTAGCATAAAATTGGTTGTATTAAAGTGTAACGACTCAAAACAAAAGTTACTTTTAATACGGGTTACAAAAATCCTAGGGCATTTTGTATTAAACATATAGCAAGGCAAGCATTTTAGTCTGGGTTTTGTGATTTTAACAGTTGAGTTAATTTTTTAACGATTTTATTTATAAATATTGACATTAAAAAATTAAAGCACATCACATAGAACAATTTTTGTCATAAATTTGATTGTAAAAAATTTATAAGATGTTTAATATTATTTTATTATTACTTAGCAAATAAAAATTTTATACTATTTATAACTAAAAAAATAATTTTGATTACTTTTTAGTAAACACTTTATTAATTTAATAGCTAAAATAACAAGGACAAAATGTTTGTAGTACGTAAAAGTTGCCAAAAAAATGCGTTAAATACTTTTTTTTTTTAATTTTTGGTCAAGATTTTTTTTAATTTTTTATTTTATTTTATTTTTCAATCATCAACCGAAAGCTAAAACCCTAAACGTCAAAAGAAAGGATTTCAGAGTCACCGTCTCTTTCTCTCTTACAAACCCGGCAACTACAGGGCGACTGCGTGTGTGATCAGGAACAATGGGAGGAAAGAGAAAGAAGAGCGATGGCGAAGAAGGAGGCGAAGGCGAGCCACGGAGACGACGAAGAAGGAGATACTGCCATCGATGATAAAGAACAAGGACAAGAGGTCAGAGGTTCACGCCAAGCTCAAGCACCAGAAGAAGCTCGAGAAGCGCAAGAGAGCCAACGCTCGCGACGCCGCCATTAAACGCGCTCTGGAGCTCGGCGAGGAGGTAAATCCGTCGCCATTGTTTTTTCTTTACTTCTTTCTTTCTTTCTTCTTTTTTTTTTAATTGAATTTACTGATTATTTTTTGAAAAATTCAATTTTGTAGCCTCCTGCTCCGAAGATCCCTCGGACGATTGAGAACACGAGGGAATTTGATGAGACAGTATGCATGCCCGACGATGAGGAGGTTCAGCTTTTCTCTATTTCTTTTTTTTTTTTTTTCCAAATTTAAGATTTCATTTTTTTGATATGCTTTAAGGTTCAAAAGTTGAGATTTTTGAATGTGAGAATGGCT
>CAMOHE010046217.1:8995-20487 GCA_946598075.1 Artocarpus hirsutus | reverse complement strand
AAGTAAAAGTAGTAAGAGGAAGCAATGTGCAAAATCAGGTGTCTGAGGGAACGTGGGTTCAAAGGAACGATGCTGGTTTGGTGGGTGATTGCTACTGATTTGGTGATCTATTAACAAGACTTTGTTAAATGACCAAAGAAGGTATAATGATTAATACTAAATAGAGCTTTGTTCTAAGACAAATGAGTTATTAGGTGGGAAGCTCTACCTAGCCTGCCCTAACCATGCAGGCTAGGAATCGATTGTGCAAGACTGTCTCAGGTTTATGTCCTCAGAAAGCTTAGTCCAAAGAAATACGAGTTTTCCTCCCGTACGTTCCACTTTTTTGGGATGTTTGGGTGCATCTCAAAATGTGACATCCAAGTATCATCTGATGTGATTGGTTGGTTCAGACCTGATAATAACTCGACGCACAAAATTTTGAAGTAAAAGGGTTTTGTTGATACACTGTTACTCAACCCGATGGGGCTGTATCCACGTCCTTACATTTGGGCGGGCTCTATTGGTGGCACCTACATGGGTCTCCAAGAGATGGGACTATTGCCTCGTCGGATTTCGAATGAATTTTTAGTTTTGCCTTTAGTTCCATACCTTTTAGTCTAACAGTATGGGAAGTTAGGGAGGATTTTTAATGTTTGTTTGGCATTTTCGATTGGAACCAACGGAACCGTTAGTTCTAAGAGTTGTCAATTTGGGTCGGGGTAAACAGACCGGCCATGACTTGTCTTTTTGGGCCTGGCCTTAGCTTAAGCCTCATGTTGGGAGGGACCGAAGCTTGAGGCCCAAACAAGAACCAGGTTGGGACCGGTTTGCCTAATTTTTTTTTTATTTTAAATTCCCTTATAAAAATTAAGACGGCTTGGCCTGGCCCGACCTTAGGCCCATGCAGGCTTTGGGCATGGCTAGGCCTCCCTTTTCATTAACAGGACGGGGTCGGGCTGATCTAAATTAACACCTTAAATAACAAACAGTATAAGTTCTCAGCAGCCAAGTAAAAAATAAAAAATTGCTACAATATAAAATCTTACGTACTACAATTTTTAAACTAATATTTTCAGTTTCAATCGATCTTTCAAACAATTCTTTAGTCTAATAGTAATGGTATGAAGAGGTTGGGGAGGATCTTGGGTTGGGATTGTGGGTTCAATCTTATATGTGAGTTTTTCTTCTTCTTTTTTTTTTAATAAATAAAGCTTCAGTGCAACTTTGTAATTCTCACGAAATAATTCTGGAAAATTGACAAGTATGCAGTAATTAATTTAGCAAGTATCACAATTTTGTGTGTAACATTCTTCTTGATAATCATGTTGTCGTTCAATAAGTAGTTTTACTTTTTATGTGTCACGAATTTTCCATGGATAATCAAATGAAGATTGATCAAGGCGTACGACATGATATTTTGTCAACAAGGCACTTAGCACGGGATAACGATTAATTAACAGAGTCGGGACAACTGCTCATTGATAAGGCAGGCACCGACGGATAATCTCATACGTTTTGCGTGTCTCTGTTTTTTAGAGGAAGAGAATTAGAGTATACAAAATTGACAATAAAAATAAATAGATTAAAATATAATAATATTTAGTAAATAATTTATTTAGATTAAAACAAAATTTATTTTTGTACAGAATGACAAAGAAAAAAACTCGAAGCAATAATGAGATAACAAAAAACAAAAACAAAAAAAAATGAAAGAAGAAAATAAAGAAAAACAAGGTGGTAAAATTAAAATTCAAGTATTTAAAAAGAGTACG
Source organism: Artocarpus hirsutus (assembly GCA_946598075.1). Lineage (NCBI taxonomy): Eukaryota > Viridiplantae > Streptophyta > Magnoliopsida > Rosales > Moraceae > Artocarpus > Artocarpus hirsutus. The sequence continues at coordinate 18,733 of CAMOHE010046217.1, read as the reverse complement.
TGATTATAACAATGTTATGTATTTAAATATTTTTAAAAGTGTACTATTTGTTGACATTAAAATTGAAATTGTGCTATTTGATATAATTTCTTACTTTTTGGCCTATATAATTAATAGCACTACCATGTGCCACCTATCTAGTTTATTTATATCTTTATCTATTTTATTTTGGACCTAAATAAGATGACATGTGACACGTAGCATAATATTATTCAACAAATATGACTTATAAGATGTTTAACATCAGTTACAACTGTAAACAGTATAAAGCTTTAAGCAGCTTAAAAAGTAAAAAATTGTTGCAGTATAAAGCTCTCATATGCTATAGTTCTTAAACTTAAAATATATGTTCTAATTGATTCTCTAAACAAAAGCTTAACCAGAGTGCATGGACACAACTTGAAAAAAAGAAATAAGGGGAAAAAAATACGAAAAAGATACACACATAATGGCATGCTTCTTAATGATAAATTCAGTTAAAATTTCATTAAAATAAAAAATATGATAATTACATAATTTAATACATATTAGATGGTTCAAGATAGAATTTAATACCAAATTTAATACGTGATGAGATTTTGCACCATTTGACTCTAAAAGTATCCCAAAATGTTTCAAATATGAGGAAGGGTGGAGGAGAAGTTCTCCACTGAGGGGCTGATGCAATGCCATGCTAAAAACAATACTACATTTGTTATAAAAAAAAGTGTAAAAATAGTACATTTTTCATTTTTGTTATTTTCATTTTTGTTTCATTGAATAATGTTGTTCCGAATGTTATATTCAGTTTTTATCATGATTATTAAGTTTAAAATTTTAAAAATAATTTGAAATTATTAATGCAGCAACGATTAAGTAAAAAAAGTAAATATATCAACCAATAGAAATCAACTACTAAATTTGACATATGTTATACTTAGTAATAAAAGCTTTAACATATATCAAATTTGACATTAAAAATAACATCATATTAGAGAATGATTTTTCTACTTGAATGTTAAGATTTGACATTATTACATTAATTTAGCATCACATTGGAGATATTCTTACTTTTTTCTTCCCAACAGGGTTAAAGTTGAGAAGATAAGATTAGAGTGTCATCTAAGGATTGGTTAAAACGTGGCACCTTTTTTTTTTTTTTTTCCTACATGAAATCTTATGTGCACACTCTTTGTTGATTGGGTTCTAAATATTAGTTGAAAAATGCAAGAATGATTTCACAAAAACTCACAGTTCAAAGTCCGTCCTTATTTAATTGTCATTTGTACAGCCTGCACAAAAGTATACTTTTATTATTATTTTTTTTCCTGTAATTGAATATTGTGTGCTACATTCCTAAAAAGTAACCAAAGTCGAATCAAGTTCACCCCTACAAACATAAAAGCAAAGCCTGCGACTGTCCTTTATACCTTTAAAAATTGTGTATATGATAAACAGGTTATACGAAAGACATGAATTTTAAAGGTAATGATTTAAACTATAAGATCTGCAATCAAAAGAATAAAATTAGACGCTTTATTCATGCTAAGATTGTTATGTAACGAGAGATGGCTTGCTTGGTCATCTAAGTGTGACTCTGCGAGTAGAAACATTCGTACATGGTCATAGATGACGATGTATTGGATGAAGAGGGACAAAGATGAAGTTCTTCCCGACCCTACTTCTGAATTTTTTTAAGGTCGAAGTTAAAGTAATTTGATTCCACTTTTAGGATTGTTTCAAAGCTGGACTCAATACATTGTATGCCTTTTGTTATAAGGATTGAAATACCATCAAATTATTTACAAAACTTTTCACGATTCAGAATCCTTCTTTTCTTTATCCAAGTGCATAACCCCCTTTTTTGTTTCTTTCAAAATTGTAAAAGATGTTTAGAAGATATGATTTTTAACTATTATATCATGTAATACTAAATGTTATATAATCAGATAAAAAAAAAAGGTTAATTACCTATGTAAAATTTACACAACAAACCATTCGTAAACGGCAAGATTAGTGATGCTATTTTTGCATTATTAACCTTCGAAAACCTTCATAATTCTGTTATCAAGTTTTATGAATGTCTCAATGCGATCCCCCTTCCTGTATTTTTTTTCCCCCACTTTTTGAGAGTTAGAGTTAACAAAATCAAGTGCAATTTTAGGATTGCTTCAAAATAGGACTCATGAAATCAACACTTCTTATTGTAGATTTTTTCGGAGCGTTTTTAGAAGAGTTTTCTTTTGGCTACAGAAATGAAGATGAGAATTTTTCCGAGAGGTGTTTGAATCAATTTTGAAATTAAATTTAGCTGTTTTTCTAGAAGATTTTTTTTTTTTTTTTTGTATAAAAAAAGGAGAAATTGTATTTGATTATGTTTCTCAATTTGAGCCTGGCTAAAAAATAAAAACGAAAAAGAAAAGATGACTACATAACATTTTATGATTTCCTTCGAGAATAATGAAATGTATAGTGTTTTTTTTTAATTTGGGTGGGGAACAAGGAAAAGAAGAAATGTACAGAAAGAGATTGCTGGAGAAAAAGAAGGTTCTCTTTTTCCTTCCGCAAAATGATTCAAGTTATGGTTAAACCATGAACCAAACGGGCTAGATTCGGATATTGTTAGAAATATTTGCTAAATTTCTTAGTTATTGTGTCAATAGGAGTTTGTTTTTAGTGGTTTTAATTTGTTTTGGTTTTACCTGTCTATAGAAGAATAAGTAGCTTCAAGTGGCTTTATTGGAGTCTGTTGCAAGTTTTTTTGTACATGAGCACTTTATTAGAAGTTAGTGGCCGCACTTCCCTAGTTTCAAGCATTTATCCGTTGGTTTTAGCTCTATAAAAAGAGTAGCTTCTTGGTGTGAGAAAATTGTACCAGATTTCAAAGCAATAAAAGCTCAGTTCTTTGTTTCCCTTACTTTCTTACTCTTGTCTTTTCTTCCTACGATGCCACGAACAGACATTGCATGTATTCCAGTAGCATCTGGAACGATGCTTGGATCGTCAATGTCATCTAGCAAGCTACAATGGGCCACAGACCTCATGGAAACAATAAGCAAGAAGGGCAGGAGCACAGATAGAGACGCCATAATGGAATATTATATATCATATGAGAATTTGGATATATGCTTTTATTGAAATAACCACACTTCAATAAAGGTGTTTTGAAGCTCTTTTTTTTTTTTTTTTTTTTTCTTGAAAAGTTTTAGAACAAGAGACCTTTTTGTAGATTAGGAAGATGAATTTCGATTCTCTTGGCTTTAATTAGACATGAGCATCTTCCTTATTAATGCACCAAGTGAGTTATTCGCACGAATCAAGACACAAGCGAAGAAAATTAAGAACGAAGACCAACATGAGCTGTCTTATTATATGCGAATTACGGCCAAATTGATCTCATAGATCTCTGTTTAGGAATAAAATAAGACATATATGATCTCAATCTCACAGCCAATAATAACAATTATTGGAAAGAAAAATTTGATAGGTTAGTTCTTAACACGTACAGTACCACTAAACGGCCAAAACCATCCCGTGTATTACAACGCACGACTTTAGACAGTAGAGAAGAATAATCTATTCATTATGGTATTGCCAGCGGAATAAGTTTAGAGAATTTTTGTAAATGTAATCTTTTGAAACTTATTTTTTTATCAATGTCATACATGTGTAATTGTGTGTTTGGGAGCACAATTTGAACTATAGTTGGTGGTTTTAATCAAGTTTTTTATAGTATTTTCTCTCACATGTTATAGTATATTTTTTGTTTTAACTTGCGGTTCTAATTATGTTTTCAAACATCTATAAGTGTGGCAAAACCTAAACATATAACATGAGTGACAGTGTGATACAACTTTTGGATACGTATTTGTTTCCCTAAAATCTGAATCAAATGAGTATCAAAAGTCTAAGAGTGCATTTGATTGGAGTATTTTTTGAACTCAATAAACTTAAATTTAAATTCGAGTATCAATAATCATTTGCACACATGTTTGTTCCCCTAACATCAAAATGAAATGAGTATCAAGAATCTAAAGTTTTCAGAGTTCTGACTCCTTCTAAACTGTTAATACTCGGATATTTTTGCTATAGTAAAAGCTGAAATTCTCTCTCCTATATTGTAGGATAAAATCATAACTTCTTCATCTGATATCTAATTGAAATGATTCTTTTCTCATTGTGTTTCTAGTGAAAAGATGAATAAATTAAAATCCATAATGCATAATTTTAAGATCATTAATATTAAGATTTTATTACATTTGTTAATAAATCAACAAACTTTTTTCACTACCTCGCCAAACACAAATTCAAATTTTATTCTATATTCAGATTAAATCTTAAAAACGCATCCAAATGTTAATGCGGAAAACAATTCAAGTCACTAATTCAAATTACACAATTCAAATTAAATCACTAATTCGAATCCATTCAACAAACAGACCCTAATTTTTTGGAGTTCTTACTCTCCCCTAAACTCTTAATACTCGGATATTTTTATTACAGTAAAAGTTAAAATTCTCTCTCCTATATTCAAGGAAAAAAATCAGAATTTTTTCATTTGATAACCAATTAAGATAATTCTTTTTTCATTGTGTTTATAGTGAAGAAATGAATAAATTGATCTCCATATTGCATATTTTTTAGGATCATTAACATTAAGATTCTGTTAGATTTGTTAACAAATTAAAAATTATTTTCACTACCTCTCCAATTGTAAATTTTAATTTTATTCCAAACTCAAATTAAAACTTAAATGCACATCCAAACGTCAATTCGGATTACAATTCAAATCACTAATTTAAATCCTAATTCAAATTACATAACTTAAATTAAATTACTAATTTGAATCCATTTACCAAACAGACCCTAAGTTTTTTATGTTTTGCATTTCAAGGATCTCCCACCGGAAGGATACAGTGCTGGCTTCTGTCACTCAAGACTATAATAACATTCTCTTGATCAAATTAATTAGGGTTTATTTGGTAAATAGATTCGAATCAGTGATTTAATTTGAGTTATGTGATTTGAATTAGGATTTGAGTTAGTGATTTGAATTATTATCTGAACTGCTGTTTGGATGTGATTTTTAAATTTTAATCTGAATATGGAATAAAATTGAAATTTGTGTTTGGAAATGTAGTAAAAATAGTTTTTGAGTTATTAACAAATCTAATAAAATCTTAATGTTAAAGATAAAAAAAATATGCAATATAGATCTTAATTTATTATTCTCTTCACTATAACAAAATGAAAAAAGAATCATCTCAATTCGATATCAAATAAATAAGTTATGATTTTTCTTTGAGAGAGAATTTTAGTTTTTACTATAGCACAAATATCCAAGTATCAAAAGCTTAGGGGGAGTCAGAACTCTAAAAACTTAGATTCTTGATATTCAAATTATTCAGATTTTGAGAAAAATAAATACATACTAAAAAAATTCTTAATATTTGAATCTACGTTTAAGTTTATTAAGTACAAAGAGCACTCAAACTAAACGGACCCTTGTAGCGACACTGGCACCCACTTGAAATGAACTTATTAATCACCGAAGGCGAAGTGAAGAAGGGAATGTGACTTTTGCTTTAGCCTCGACCATTGCTTTTCAGGCAGTGAACCTCTGTTTAGAATCTCCACCTGTTCGTGAATTTTGCGTCTTTTATAAAGAAATTAGCTTTTTACACGAAATTATTTGTTACCATTAGACTTGGTCGTGTTGTGGTTGCTTTAATCCGAAAGCTTTATATTAAGAAAGCCCCTCTTTACAATAATTGGACAAAACACATAAGGAATTAAAATTCAAAAGATCAGGCTACTAATAGGCCTCCTACGTGGGTGAGTCCTTTGTAGGGCCTATGGGTTGGGACTAGGGCCCATTTTGTATGAGAGAATCAGATTGTAGCATGATAGGGGTGAAAAATTAAAAAAAGTTACATACTGTGACATGTTTTTAAAAGTTATATTTATTTATGTCATATTTAAAAAAAAATTATGTCAAATTAGTATCATGTTACATGTTATATTATGTCACAAATCAATATTTATAACATTTATAAAAAATAAATCTTAAAAATATTTAAGCTTTAGGAAAAGAAGGTATACATGTGAGGAAGCTAGATGGAAAAAGAACCAATTGGAATCTATTCGTTATATTTAGGACACTATACGCGATCGAATCATTTGTCGGAATCCAAAAGCAATGCCTTCTAACCAGCTAAAGTAGACAAAAATGATTGTCATCTTCAAGTTGCCCACTTGGTACGTATTAGGACGGGGAAGATTAGCGGGGAGCATAACAGACGAATAAAGGGAAAAGAAAGCGAAAAGATGAAGAAAATATGACATTCAGTTATACGGATTGGATTGGAAAATAATTAAATAATCAAACTTGAGATAGTGGAGCGAGGGGTCAGTCAAAACCTTGGTCGCCTAGCTCGGAGCTTTGTTTGGGATTCTATAAAATTCTAAATGGTGTTATTCGTTTTCCAAAAAAAAAAAAAAAAAACTATGGAATTCTCTAGAATTCAACTCATGTCTCATTTTTTATCTTGGAGGAGGACAAAGGATGGGTATGGGACAGTCGTTCATAGTCCATAGTTGTAAATACGATCATATAATAGTTTTTTTTTTTTTCCATCAATTTATAGAACAATATGAAGAGGACCACACATAAATAGAAAAAATCTTAAAAAAAAAAAATTGATTTTGGTGTTTACTTATTTTTAATGGATTTTGGTGTTTAACACTGCCAGTGACTCACGTATTTTTCTGATTTCTGTGAGCATAAAACATGTACATTTTCGAATATCTTTTCTTCAATACGGTTCAGTATATTTGATGAGAAGAATTCTTATTTACATTTGAGAGGATGGATTTTAGCAATTTAAGTTCACATTCAATGGACCAGCATGAACTTAAAATAAAGTGACTTATTTCCGTTCTTCTTTTAAATTGTAAAATTTTGGAATAAATTGATGTTGTATGACGTCCATTATATATACATATATATAATTTTTTTTGTTAAGTAAAAAATGGATCAGGTGGTGCATGTGGTGCATTTTACGTCCTCGTTCCCTTAACACATTGGCAGTCCTAGGACCAATGAAGAATGGAAAAGGTCTATTAAGTTTCTACATGTAAGACCTCAAAGATCCTTGATGTTCACAACACAGGCCCAAGTACTCAATCTCAAACCCCGATATGCCAATAGTAATCAAGACACAAATAAATAAGGTAAATAATCAAACTTGTTTGGAAGCATGGGGAGGCGTTGGTTGACATGCCTTAACCACTGCACCACAAATCTCAAGAACAAACGTCCAAAGAAAAAGGTAATCATTTTTACTCGTTAATTCAACAATTACTTTTTTCTCTATCTTCCAAATAGGGTTTCAGCAGTGAGCTCCACTCATCCGACGTGGCATTCTGCACCACGTGTCAACTGTCATGTGACCCCTAGACAAATTCTTGGGGAAGCTAGAATACTATACGTTGAGACGAATGGGCTGTTTGGTTTTGATTTTGAAAATACTTTTTCCATTTTCAAAAACACAAAAAATGGAAATGGTTTCAAAAATGTGTTTGGTTAAAATTTTAGCCAAAAATGTTTCAAAAACACTCAAAAAAAACCCCCAAATTGAAAACAAAAAAAAACTTGTTTTCACTTTTTTTTTTCTCCCAAACTCAAGCAAGGGACCCCCCTCGCTGATGAGACCAGCATTCCTCCGACCACCCTTTTGTCGCCATTTCTCTTACCACCCTTCGTCGACGAGACTTCCGACCCAAGCCCTCCACCCAACGATCTTGCCACCGTCCTTGCAGCGAAGCTTGTCGCCCTCAACCTCCCGTGTCGGCCATCGTGAGACATGGTGAGAGAGAAAGAGAGTGAGAGAGAAGGTGAGGGATTGGGATCATCGAGGAAGGCCATCGAGGGTGGCTAGTCGTCGAGGAAGGCTGTCGAGGGTGCTTGGGGGGGCCTGTCGTGGGTAGGGGTCAAGTCCATCGCAGCTCAAGTTTGTCGCTGGCCCTGGTCTTACCGGAGCAATGGAAGACGAAGAGGAAGGCTTCCTCTGTCTTCGGTCGTCGTCGATCTCTACACCTCCATCGTCGTCGATCTCCCTTGGGCCGTTGTCGATGAGCTGATCTCACCGGAGCAAAGGAAGAAGACTCTTCTTCTTCCTCTCGTTATTGTTAATAATAATAATAAATTAATATATCAATAAATAGTTTTTTTAAAATTTAATTTGGGTATGATTTATATTAATAACTTTTTTATTATAAAAAAATTTGTGTTAAAAATTTACAACTATATACAACTAAATACAATTTACAAAACAATCTTAACATATTTTTTAAAATATTTATACAACCAAACACAATTTCAAAATTATTTTAATATATTTTTCAAAACATTTTCATTTTTAAATTTTTTTAAAAACAAAAAATAAAATAAAAATACTACCAAACGACTCCAAAATAACTATAACGTACTATCAATACAAGTCAAACTGTACAGACCAGTAGGAGACAAATACTTCATTCATGTGCATGTGTTTCTCTGTGTGTGTGTGTGTGTGTGTGTATTTTCGTTCTAAAGTATATAAAAATGATCGTTATCTTCAAGTCCCCGAGCTGTATTTAAAAAAAAAAAAAAAAAAAAAAAAGTCCCCTAGTTGTAGTTGGTAGGTACTAGGATGGGGAATACAAGTGGGGAGCATAACAGATGAATAAAGGGGAAAGAAAGCGAAAAAGATAAAAGAAAATATGACATTCAGTTGACAAGACATTCAGTATACGGATTGAATTGGAAAATAATTATAAATAATCAAACTTGAGATGTTGGAGGGAAAGGGGTCCCTTAAAACCTTGCCAGCTTCGGAGCATTGTTTGGAATTTTTAAAGAGCGGTTGAAACTTAAGTTTCATTTATTAATTATCACTGTAAAATTGTTACCATAAATATTATAAAATTCTCATCAATTATAATTAAAAAAACACTGTCATATATAGATTCTTAATTAACTTAAAACCTTATTATCAACTCAGTCTCACTTTTCATTTGGGAGAAGGACAAAAGATGGGACACTCATTCACAGTCCATCGGTGTAGATGTCCTGCACTTCAATTGAGGGCGAGGATATACTATTTTTTTTTGTTCGATAATAAATAACAAAAAATATACGTTAAAACATTATATTATATATTACAATATTTTTTAAAAACTACTCCGTTAAATCCATATCAAGTATTTTATGCCATTAAACATATCTTACCGGTTGAGCATATTAAAACGATGTTTGTCTTTCATCTTTTTCTATTTTGAAATAATTTTAATCAAACCTAACATTTAAAAACATATACTATTAATAAGATACCCTCTCATAGAAGGTTTCTTAATTATTTTTATACCTTGTATTTTGGGATATAAAAATCATACCATATGTTTTAAATTTGTTTCATATTTGCACTTTTAGATTTAAAAATTATGCTCCATGAACAGTCAATACCACAAAATAGATATAAATACCCTTAATGAAAATTTGTTTAAAAAAATTAAGAAGAACATAAATTTAAAATATGAATGTATAAATGTGATGTGGTATAAATTATAAGTATCATGCAAAACAAATTACAAATTTACAATAGCTTATGAGTAATACAAGTTAACTTGTTTATAAAGAGAAATATAGGAATATTAATAAAAAAAGGATAAAGATTAGTGTGGGCATATATGAAATATTAAAATTTAATAGGGCAAAAA